>JAJJLH010000003.1:0-62626 GCA_023806865.1 Isotricha sp. YL-2021a
CCCAATCCCCAATCCCCAATCCCCAATCCCCATCCCCAATCCCCAAATTGAATATTAATAATTGAAAAACAATATTTATATTTATAATTATAAATTTAAATTTTTGAATTATTTTTATTAAAAAAAAAATTAAATATTAATTTAAATATATTTAATTTAAATTATTAATTAATTAAATATTATTCATAAATGTATTTTTATAAAAAAATTATATTACATTTTTTTTGTTAAAAATTCCCCCAATATTACTATATTTCAACGAATTAAATTTATCTTTAATACTATTAGATTTATTTTTTAATTCCAACTGTAAAAAAATAATAATATCTTTAACACAATTTTTCAACTCATTTTCTTTATAACCAGTATGAAATTGTAAATTATAATTCCAATTATTTTCTTTTAAAATTTTAATAGCCATATAAAAAACAGAAGCAGCTCTTAAACTTTGTTTAAATTTAAGTGAAGATAAATTTAACAAAGAAAGTTCTAAAATATATTGTGCTAAATGTAAAACTTTAATATTATTAATTTGACTAGTAAGATAATAATAACTAAGGAATTTATATGAAGAATTATAAAGTAAATTAAAATTTAATTTTTTTAAAATTTCATATTCAGTTTTAATAATTTGTTCTTTACTATAAGTGTTTTTAGAAGCATAAATTAAATCACTAATTTCAGGAGGATAAATATCTTCAAATTTAGAAGCAATTAATAAAGAACAAATTGAAATTAATTGATAATCATTTAAATTAAAAGAAGTTGTTTTTGTAAATCTATCCATTATATTAATTGTTAAATAAAGTGTTTCTTCTTTTAATTTAAATTTATAATGTATATGAACTAACCAATCTATTACTATTGCTCTTGTTTTAATATTTATTTTTTCTGATTTTTGATTTGAAAAAATATCATTTATGTAATCTGGATAATTTATATTTTCATTTTCTTTTAAATATGAAAAAATATCACTTGAATACTCTTGAACTAATTGAGGATTATATTTTATTTCTTCTATATAGGAATTTTCTTTATTAAATTTATTTGAAAAAGGGCTTAATGCTATATTATAATTTTCTTTATTTTTATTTTCATATTGTTTTAATTCAAATTTGTTAGGGAGAATAATATGATTTATATTTTCTTCTTTTAGAGGGAAATTATTTATGTAATAATTTGAATTATTTTTCTTTGTTAATTTTTGGAAATCTAAATTCATATTATTATTTTGTATATTTTCTTGATTATTATAATTTGTTGATAATTCCCTTCCAAAATATCTTCCAAACATTCAAATTCTTTTTTAAGTTTATTTGAATTTATGAAATTTGTTAAATTATTTATATTTTTTTTCAAATGTTAAAAAAATAATTAAATAATTTTAATATTTTAAATTTATTAATAAATAAATTATATATAAAAATAATTCATTCATTTTTCCATAATATATTATTGAAATAATAAATAATTTGAAAAAAAAAAAGAAGAAATCTATATGTTTTAAATAAATTATTATAAAACATTTTTGTCATTATTATATATATTTTTTGAACTAACATTAATTTCAATTATTTCATCTCCTATTTTAACAAATGTTTCTTTTTTAATAGCAAATTTTTGATCTAAAACATACCAAATGCCCTTTCCATAAATTGAATAAATTTCTTTATCTTTATCAAAAATAATATTACAATATAAATCAATACAAACTTCATTTTCATTTTGTAACTGAATAAAACTTTCTTTATCATAACCAATTTTAATTGGTTTCCCATATTTTAATACATTAATTAAAATTTCTTTTTCTGAGTCATTGTCATTTTGAATTAATTTAATACGTAAAAAATAACTTATTGGACCATAAGTTTTTTCATTAAAAGGAATAATTTGAAATATTGATTTATTAATCATAAAAACTTTGTGATTGATAAATGGAAAATTTGAATTTGAAATATCAATTAAAATAAATCTTCCATCTTTATTTTTATCTAAAATAGGTTGAATAAAATAAATATTATAATTAATATCATATGATATTGCAAAAAAAGTTTTTGTTAAAAGTTTATTATTATAAATAAAAGATGTATTATTAAATACATAATCATTATAATCTTTATATTCAGAATAACCAAAAAATGTTAAAGTATCTTTTACTTTTCTTCTAGAATATTTAAATAATCCAAAAGGACCAATTATTAATGTTTGAAATAATAATTTCCCATCATAATTTTCTAAAATTAAATGACTTGAATATTTATCTTTTCCGTTTTTAATGAAAGATTTTAAATTTTTTGAATTTTTAACTTTTGTTAAATTTATTAAATTCTCCCTTGTTGAAAAATGATTTATTTTACTAATTATTTTAATAATATTATATTCATGTAAATTTTTATTTCTTATATTGACTAATGATGCACTTTTTTTTTTACTAATTTCTTTACTTAATCTTTTTGATTCATAATTTATTACTGAACCTCTATGATGTGGTACATTTAATTTTGTAAATTTAATATTATTTTTTTCTCCAAATATATGTGTTTTATATTTTGACAATTTTATACTATTTGAAGCATTATTATTTTTATCATATATTCTTACTGTTTTTTTTTTATTTGATGAAAGATTTTTTTTTTCAGAAAATTTAAGATTACTACCTTTTTTTGGTATTTTTAATATGGGAATTGATTGTATATTTGAATTACACATTTTTAATTTATCAATATTATCCTTAATATTATCATCATCAAAATAATTAAATTTTAAATTTTTAACATGTGAATGATTTTTAGTAATATCAACAGATGAATGTGAATGCTTTGGAAAATTGTTTTTATTATTATCATATTCTGTTTCTTCCTTAATAATTGATTTTTCGTAATTATTTATTTCTTTAATTTTAACTGGATTTCTTGATGTTGTTCTATATGACATAATATTTTTTATTTCATAATTTTTTGATATATTAAAAATATTTACTCCATTTTCATTTTGAATTTCTAATATTTTTTGAGAATTAGATGATTTAATAATAGGATTTATATTAATATTATTTTTATCTTTATTCCAAAAACAACAACATTTCATAAAATTGTTCCTTTTATTAATATTTTTTATTTTAAATTAATATTATAATAATTAAGTAATATATAAAATAAAGAAAATAGTAAAATATTTACTTATAAATAATATATTTTTAGAATTTAAATAAATGAAAAAAGTATTAAATCACTCATTTTCATTTTATTATATGCATATGAATATATATATAATTAAATCAACATTTATAAATGGATTCCTTTATATCTTAGAATCACTTTCAACTATTTCACAATTCCTAGAAATTTATAATAGTAATTTCCATAACAAACATGGTATATTAGAAGTTAATAAAATCAGTAGTCCATTAAAAATATTAAAACTTTTAAATATTAAAAAAGATAAAATAATATTTGAAATTTTTATTTCTTTTATAGTATTATTTGATATTATATATTTATTATATGATATAATTAAAATACAAAATATAGTTTTAGCAAAAATATTGATAAATTTTTATGAATTATTTTATTTTAGGTTTTTGTTCATTTATTATATAACTATTATTTTTAGCGTCAGAGATTATTACTTTTTTATCTCTTTATTAATAATTTTTTTACATTTACTATTAACTTTTTACAATTTTCATATACATCATCTATATTTATTCTCACCATTTTTCATTAAATTACCATATGATAATTTGAGTTCAATGAATGATATTTTTAACTCATTAATGAAAATCACAATTTCTTTAAGTTTAAATTCTGAAGATAAAATTTGTAAATTTTTTTATTTTATTTCTTTTATTTTTCATTTAGTTATTTCTCTATATTATATAATTATAATGATTAAGCATAGTTATTTTTTAATGAATAATATTATATTATCAAAAATAAGATTAGCTATGAATTTTGGAACATCAATTACTCTACTTTTTATGTATTTTAATGGTTCAAATAATATTTTATCAAATCATTTTATATTTCTTATTTGCTATATTTTTCTTATTTCATCAATTGGAACAATGGTATATAATCCCTTTAATTTAATAATTATTAAAAAAAATAAATATGAAACAAATGCACTTTATTATCTTTTCTCATATTATACTGATTTACAAAATAAAATAAAATTCCAAAATTCAGTAAATATTCATAGAAAAAAATGTGGTTATTGTGAAATGTGTATTTTACTTAAAGGAAATAAATTACTTGAAAATAAAGAAACTAAGACTAGTGATGGGAATGATATAAATGTTACAAAAACTCATCAAAATACATTTTTTTCAATTATTTATAATGGTAATAATAAATATTTAAAGTTATTAAAATATATAATGAGTAATTATCTGTCTAAAATAAAAATAATTTCAAATAATTCTTCAATTTTTATTTATATTTTATATTTATATTATACAAATTATTTAAATGATAGAAATTTAAAAGTAAATATAGAATTTCTTTTTTTTTCTTTAAATGAAAAAAAAAAACATCAAATTGAAGAACAAAAATTATTTATTGAACAATTAGTTCTAATAAATGAATTTATTTACCATTCAAAAGAAGCAATAAGTTTATTAAAAAATATAGTAAATGTAACTTTTTCTGATTCTCTTTCACAATTTGAAGATGTATTAAAATTAACAGAATTACTTCATATTTTAAAGGCAAAAAAATTTAAAACAACTTTATTTTCAAAAAAAAATATAAGTAATGCAAATTCAGTATTTTATTCTTTAAATATTTGTGCAATATTTTATGAGGAATTATTTAATGAACATATCTCTAATAGTCAAGGTCAAATTAAAGATAATTTTTCACAATATGAAGAACTTATTAATTATCTTTATCATCATAATAATAATATTTCTTTATTATTAGATATTTCTTCTTTTAATTTAAAAATCATTAGAATTGGAAAAAATTTAATTAAATACTTAAATTGTTCTTTATTTCAACTTTTTCCTAAAAATTTAGAAGAATGTCAAAGAGATAATTTAAAAAATATTTTTTTATCTTATAAAAAAAAAAATTCAGAATTAATGAATAATTTACAAAAATATAATATGCAAGAAATTCAATTAATTATAGTTCATAAAGATAATTATCAAATATATTATAGATTATTATATATGAGAATTAATCTTCTTTTCAAAAAAAAAATATCAAAAAATATGGTTTTTAATGGTTTATATACAATTGATTCTAATATTATTATTTCTTTATCTATAAAAAATTTAGATTTTGAAATTTTTATAGGTTGTGGAAACACAAAATGTATTTTTCCACCAAAAATAAATTCAAATAATATACCATTAAAAAATTTTCTATCAGAAAATAATTTAACTGAAAATAATTTAATTTTATTATTTACATTAAATCAAAATAATAATAATTATAAAATTTATAAATTTGATATTAAAAAAAAAATAAAAAATAGTACATTAGATTATTCACAAACTCGTAATTTAAAATCTAGTATTTTAGGACCATCTTTAATAGAAAAATATAGAAGAGATAGTGTAGCATCACTTGAATCATCAATGAGTGGAATTTCTGTATCAAATAATTTTAAAAGAAAAAATAATCAAAATTCAAAAGATTTAATGTTTTCAACAGAAGTTTTTAGAATTTTTCAAACAATAGAAATAATATTAATAGTTATAATAATAATTCTATTAATTTTCAGTTTTATTCATCAAAATAATTTAAAAAATAAATTTAATATAGAATATAGTATGATGACTGATTTTAGATATTTTTATAGGAAAGTATATCATTCAATTGCTTCTTTTTTAAATATAATGTGTATTTCAGTAGCACCAAGAAATTTAAATTGTATTAATTTTATGGAAGAATATACAAAAAGATATAATAAAAATAATCCTAAACATAATTTAAATTTTACCAGAGTTCTTGAAGAAGAAAATTATTTATTAGGTGCTACACTTTTTGACCAATTATATACTTTACAGACCTCTGTAAATAAAATTAATGATAAAAAATTAAATGAAATTTTGAATAGAAATTTAACCATTCATCAAATTATACCAGATTATGTTAAAAAAACTATAAAAATAATTAATATAAGTGTTTCTGTTGATGAAGCATATGAGTTAATTGTTAATTCATTTATTATTATCTGTTCTGAAGGAAATAAATATATGACTGAACCATATTATATATTTACTTATAACACAAAAAATTTTGAGCATATTAATTTTGATGTTGAATTAAATGAATCTATTCTCAATTTATATCAAATTATATTAAATTTTTATATTTTAGAAACAAATTTAAAACATATGAGATATAGACTTGATGATTATTATGAAAATCAATTAAAAAATTTTAAATTTATATCTACCTTATATCAAACATTTTTATTAATAGTAAAATTATTTATATTAATTGTTCTTTTTTTCTATATCAATAATTTTTATCAAATTATCTTAAAAGTTCTGAATTCAATTAGAATTAAATTAAAAACAATAGATGATACATTTGATTTTAAACGTTATTTTGAAGGTAAAATAATTAATTTAGAAAAATTAATATATTTATATCAAGAAAACCCAGTAACAATTATCTCAAAATTAGATAAAATATATCATAAATACAAAAAGGAATTAAATATTTATTTAAAAAAAAATAATAATGAAAAAGAAAATCAGCAAGAATCAACTTATTTAAAAAAACTTCAAAAAAAATATATGTTTTCAAATATTACAATAAAAAAAGGTGGATATGCAAATTTTTATATATTATTAATATTATCAATGATATTAATTACATTATTAATAAGTTGTATACAATATTTTTTTTTATTAACAACATTTCATAATGCTATTTTAGTAATTGAAATAATAAAAAATGGAGCTTCAACTGAAGCAACTGGATATAAAAATATTCTTTATTTTCAATTTATGTTATTACTTAATCAAACTGATGAAGAAATTTCTTCTCTTGTTGGTTATAAAAATATTGATTCTAATATTCAAAGTAAATTTATTGATATTTTTCAAAATGAACAAGAACAAAAAAAAGTTTCTCATATATTATATTTTTTATCAGATATTGTTTCTATTGATTGTGATGATTTCTTTTATTTAGCAAATGATAATAGATTAAATCAAATAAATTCAAAATTTCCTGAAATGAAACTTTATGAAAATTTAAGTTATTATTGTAAAACTACTTTAGCAATGAATGAACATAAATCAGAAATTGTTTATCAAAATCAATTTGGTTTAATTATTGATGGAATAAAGTCAATTAGAAATAGAAATTATGAAGGATTAATTGAATTTCTTTATAAAGATTATTTACATAAATGTGCTTTATTTAACTTTTTTATATATAGACCTTTAAGAAGTATTGTTAATTTTAAAGTAATTTCAATTGGAACAAAAAATATAATGAATTATTTTGATAAATTATTTTTCATGAATATTTTTATTGATATTTTTTCTGAAATAGTAATTATTATAATTATAATATGTATTTTTATGATTGGGATAGAAAAAAAATTTAACAAAATAATAAAATTAAAAAGAATATTTTCTGTTTATAAATAATTATAATTTTTCATATTTTTACAAAAAAAAATAAAATTATTATTTTGTATCTTAATATTATTATAATTTAAAAAAATATATTAAATTTATATTTATTTATTTAATTTATTGGAAAAAGATTTATAAAAGTAATCCCATAGGAAGAAAATTTCTTATGAAACCATTATTAATTTTTCTAGGTCTCATTTCAAACAAACCAAAATCATTAAATATATTATGAATAGGATTATATCTTTGTGTAAATATAATTTGAGGTATTAATTTTTCTTCTTCTTTAATAACTTTATTTTTTCCATTTTTACTAATAATTTTCTTTCCTTTTCCATCAACTAATTTCTCACTAATAATTTCTTCTTCTCCATTTTCATTTTTAATAATTTGTTTTCTTTCATCAATTCTATGTCCATTTCTATAAAAAGTTTTTGAAATATAAGATTTACTTATTTCTTTAATTGGATTTTTTTTTGTCTTTTTTATTTCTTCTTTCTTTTGATTTAAAGGAGTTTTTTCACATAAATCAAAAAATTTTTGTATATTTGTTACTGGAATATTATCCCATTTACTTTTTTTCTTTTCACTCATATTGAAAAATTCTCTTAAATTTGGAACTGAAAGTCTTTTTTCTTCTTCAAATTTTTCTCTTATTGATAAATCTTTTAATATGTTTGATATTCTTAATGGATAATCAAAAAAATCATCAAATATATTTTTTATATGAAATTGAGTTTTGTTTAATTTCTTTTTATTTTGTTTTGGTTTTTTATTTTGGTTTTTTGTGTTTTTCTTTTTAGAATTTGTTTTTATTTCATTTTCATTTTTAATTTCATTTTCTTTTTCTTTTTTAATTTCATTTTCTTTTTCATTGTTAATTTCGTTTTCTTTTTCGTTTTTTGTTTCATTTTCTTTTTCATTTATAATTTCTTTTTCTTCATTGATTATTTTTGATTTGGAATCTTTATTTATTTCATTCTCATTGTTTTTTTCAATTTGTTTTTTTATGGTTTTTGAGTCAGTATTAATTTCATTTTCATTAATATTTTGTTCACTTTTCATTAGCTTTATAATTTTTATTTATTGAAAAATTAACCATTTTCACATTATTTATATAAATTAAATATTCTATGTATTATGAAAAAATAAAAATAGAAGATATAGTTATTTAATATTTTATATATTTATATATATAATATTATATCATAAAAATAAGCTTTAGTATTTAAATATAAATATATCTTATTTTAAAAGTTTAAAAACATTATTTTAGGAAGATATAAATTATAGAATAAAAAAATTTTAATCTAGAAAGTTCCATTTTATCTCTATAATAAAATAATTAATTAATAAATAATAAAAATAATTAATTAAATAATTAATTATTTATAATGAAAATTTAATTAATTATTAATATGAATATATTAATAATATCAGAAAAAAAGATATAATTGATAAAAATAGAATTAATAAAAAGAAATAAATATATCTTAAAAATATATTAAAAATAAGCATTTTAAAATAAATAAATATTAAAAAGATAAAAAATCGATATTCGGGGTTCGCCTTCGGTCACCCACAAGACTACTAACCAAACCTTAAGCCGCTTAACTTCGGAGGTCGGAAGGGATCCGGTGCGTTAGGCTTAGTATGATCGATTCTACCCTTAATAAATAATAATTAATATATAAACATCAAAAAAATAAAAAAATATAATATGTAATTCAAAAATATTTAAAAATAATATCATATAAATTAAATTTTAAATAATTTTATAAAAAATAATTTAAAAAAAACATTAAAATTATGAACTAAACAAACTAAAATAAAAATAAATAAAATTTTTCAAAATCTTAAAAGCTAATAAATATATAAATAACCAAAAAAGAAAAAAATATAATAAATTTAATGAATCATATTAGCAAGACTAACCCTAGATAATCTCAATTGATCATTTCTCTTAATAACTTCCTTTGTATCAGTTAACTGTTCAATATAAACAATAGTAGCTTCCAAAGTAGAATAATAATAACCAATAGTAGTAAGTTTCGTAGTAGAAGTGGTAAAATTTTTAATCATTTTAGCAAAAATAGAAATTTCAGGCATTTGACTTTTAATAATAATATAAAGAAATATAGTCATTAATTCATCTCCTTCAATACTCAAAAAATCATTTTTAATATATTTTTCCATTTCTTTCCAAAAAACAGTACAACATTCTGTAATTTGATCACTTATTGAAGCAATAATTAACATTTTTTCAAATGGAGTTTTATATTTTTTTATTCCTCTTAAAATATTAATTGCTGAAGAATATGGAATTAAATTTTTATCATTTTCCATTACATCTTGTATAAATTCATCTTTTTTTGCTAAAGTATCTCTTGTTATTTGATGTAATTTTGGAAAATTAAATTTTTTATTATTAAATGAATTTACTGTATATCTACTTGGAGAAATTTTAGAAATTTGATTATTGATTTTTTTCTTTGATGATGTATCAATATTATTATCATCTTCTTCATATAAAATTTGATTTCCTTTATCATCATCTTCTTCTTTAATATCATCTAATGATTGTCTTTTTCTATCTTCTAATTCTTCTGTTATTAATTCTAATTGATTATTTAAATTATCTTTTTCTTCTTTATTATCTTTTCCTTCTTCTAATTTCTTTTTTTCTCTTTCTATTCTCTTATCTTTTAAAATTGATTGTTGTAATTTTAAAGTTTCATCATCTAAACAAAATTTAATTTGAATACCTAAATCACCTGGTTTTACATCTTTTAAATCTAATAATTTATCTTCTAATTTTTTTACTACATCACTCATACTTAATAAATATAAATCATATATTGTATCATATAATTTTCCTGTTTTAAATATTAGGTTTGTAATTAAGTTTATTAATTCATCTTTTTCATTTGCAAAAACATTATAATCCATTACATTACAATAATAAAATTTTAATGTACATTGCATATTTATTATAAAATCTTGTAATTGTAATGTTATATTTTCTTCTAAATCTTTAAACTCTTTTAAATATAATTCTGATTGAGATGGAGTTTGTTGTATATTATTTTCAATTTTTTTAATTTCATCTTTTATATAATTTGAGAAATATTTACAAAAAAAATGAATAATTTTATTAATTGGATGATCTCTATTATCATAAATATGATCTTTAAATATTTTAACATGTTCTTTAACATTTATTCTTTCTTTTTTATATAAAGCATCAGGACTATCATCTAATAATTCATCTGTATTAATTTCAAGAAATGATCCTCCTAAATTTGAAGTAATACTTAATTCAGTATAATTTGTAATATTTTTTTCTTTATCTTCTAAAGAGAATAATTCATCATCTTCATTATCATTTTTTAATATTTGTGGGAAAGTATTTAAATAAAAAGCTTGATAGAAAAAAATTGATTGATATTTATGTTGATTAAAAAAGTCATCTTTATCTAAAAATTCTAAAAGATTTCTTACCCAACTTATTTGATTATCTTTTTCATATAATCTTGTTATATAATCATATATGTAATCATACCATGTTATGTAATCTAAATCCTCTGGATTTATTCCTATTGATTGAGATGAAGAAAATGATTTTTTCTCAAATGAAATTAAATAATTATTTTCATTTTCTTCATATTTTTTATAATTATCTCTTAAAATTCTATTTATATTATTAAAATATCCTTGTTCTAATTCATTTAATTTTACTTTGTTTTTTGTTTCAAAAGGATCAAAAAATATATTTCCCATTTTACAATCTTTTATAAATAAAAAAATAATTGTATTATTATAGATTATTTTTAAATTTTTCTATATATAAATTGTAAATGTATAACAATCAAATGTATAACAAACAATCATCCTTAGGAGGAAATCATAAAAATAATACTAAAGGAGTAATGAGAAATAGATTTGGAGAATTTTTAACATTAAAAAAAAATCTTGAAAATAAAGAATTAATAGGAAATAATTCATCAAAAGATTCAATATTAAATGATAATGGGAAAATAAGGTAAAAAATTATTTTTTATAAAATAAAAAATTTAGCTTAATTAATCAAAGTAATATATATATAGAAATGAGTGAAAAAAATTCATTTGGAAGTGGAAATACAAATGTTTATTTAGATTTATTTAATGCAACAAATGTAATTTACGAAGACTTAAAATCAAATTGTAAAAATTTTATATAATATAAAAAAAATTTATTTATCTTTAAATTTATTTAGTTACAAAATTACAACAATTACAACAAAGAAGAATTATGCCAAAATTTGATGAAGATGAAAATATACAAATTGATAAAGAAATAAAAGAATTAATAACAAATATGACATTAAAAGTAAAAAAAGCAGAAGGAAATATAAAAAAATTATCAAAAATGACATTACAAAATCAAAGTGAAGAAGATATAAAAAATAATATGAAAATAAACTTAGCAGATAAAATAAAAAATTTTACACAAGAATTTAAAGCAAATGAGCAAAAATATGTAAAAAATTATAAAGAATTAGTAGGAGATACAAATGAAGAAGATGAAAAAAATAAATTTAATTATTCAAATAATTCAAATGAAGGTTTTTTAAATGTTCATGCTGATAATCAATTAGAAAGAAGAGATGAAGAAATATCAACTTTATTAAATTCTATTAATCAATTAGCAACAACTTTTCAAGATTTGCAAGTTATTGTTCAAGAACAAGGAACAATTCTTGATAGAATTGATTATAATATTGATACTACTGTTACTAATGTTCAATCTGCTCATAAACATTTAAAGGAAGCTACTAGGAGAATGAGAAAAAATTGTTTTAGAAATGCTACTATGACTTTACTTTCTGTTATTTTTGTGGAAAGTGTTATTTTATTATTTAGATATACTTAAATTTTTATATTTTTTTATATCAAATAGAAATTTATAAATTTATATATCTTTTTTTTATTTTTTTTATATTTGAGTTATAAGATAAAGGAATTTTATTTTTTTTTGAGTTTTTATTTTGTTTTTTTTTTTAATTTTAATTATTTTTTATTTTTTTTTGTTTAAATTATTAATTTTAAAACATAATAAGTATTTATTAACTTTTAATATATCATATTATTTAAATGTAATTTAATAATTCATTGTTTTTGTTAAATAATTTTTAGCTCCACTTAAAATATTTCCAAATAAGGAATTTGAATTATTTTCATTTTGTTCTTTTTTTCCAGTAAACATATTTAAAATACTAGATGTTGTACTTTCTACTGGTTTTTCATTTAAATTAACAATTCTATCTATTGAATTACAATCAGAATTAACATATAATCCTTCATTTACCATTTCATCTATTACAATAATTAATTGTTGATAAACTTTATAAATATTTTTTCTAGTAAGAGAATCTTGTACTAAATTAATTAAATTTTTTTCGAAATTATTATAAAATTCATTTAATAAAACTTCATTATTATCCTCATCACTTCCAATAAATATAATAACTTCAGGACTTATATTTGAAATTATATTAAATGAAAGATAATTAAAAATATCAATTCCATTTATTTCGACATTATTATCTATTGTATAATATGATAATTTTCGTTCGAATTCAAATTGTTTATTTTCATTATCTAAATTATAATCATTGGTATAATATTTAGAATAAATTCTTTTACCAAAATTATCTAATATTATAATAAATTTAATAACACAAACAACATCATTTAATTTATTTTGAGGAATTTCCATTTGTAAATACTTTATAAATTATGTTTTAATTAAAATAAAACTCCAATAATTGCCTTATAAAAAATAAAAAATAAAAAATATAAAATAAATAAATTTCATAATTTAAAAAGAAAAATAAATTTAAATCAAAAATACAAAAGAACTAAAAAAAATCAATCAATAATAAAATGTTAATAAATAATTCAAATCAATCAATTAAACCAAATGAATTAAATAAAAATTATTCCCTAGGAAATATAAACAAAAAACAATCTCAAATAAGCACTCAAAAAATATGTGTAATAATTCGTAAAAGACCTCGTTCAGAAAGGGAAATAACAAATAAAGATGAAGATATAATTTCAGTAAATGAAGAGAAAAATTCAATAATAGTAAAAGAAAAAAAATTAAAAGTCGATTTAACCAAATTTACAGAAGAACATATTTTTAACTTTGATTTAGTATTTAATGAAAAAAAAACAAATGAACAAATTTATTTAGAAACAGTAAGACCAATGATTCAATATACATTTTCAAATAATGCAAAAATTACTTGTTTTGCTTATGGACAAACTGGTAGTGGAAAAACATTTACAATGATGGGAAATAATGAAACAAATCCAGGTTTATATTTATTAGCATCATATGATATTTTTTCATTAATAGAAACAAAATATAAAAATATTTCTATTTACATTTCATTTTATGAAATTTATTGTGGTAAATTATTCGATTTACTTAATTCAAGAAAGAATTTAAATATTTTAGAAGATTCAAAAGGTCAAATTAATATTGTTGGAATTACTGAAATTGAAGTTAATGATTTGAATTCTTTAATTAATATTATTAATTATGGTATTAATTTAAGAAGTGTAGGAATTACAGGAGCAAATAATGATTCAAGTAGATCACATGGAATTATTCAAATTAATTTAAAAGATATTAAAAATAAGAAATTAAAAGGGAAAATATCTTTTATAGATTTAGCTGGGAGTGAAAGAGCAAAAGATACTTTAAATACTAATAAACAAACTAAATTAGATGGGGCTGAAATTAATAAAAGTTTATTGGCTTTAAAAGAATGTATTAGAGCTTTAGATCATTGTAAGAAACATACTCCTTTTAGAGGAAGTAAATTGACTTTAGTTTTAAGAGATTCATTTATTGGGAATTGCAAAACTTTAATGATTGCTAATATTAGTCCTTGTCAAAGTTCTTCTGAACATACTTTAAACACTTTAAGATATGCTGATAGAGTTAAAGAATTAAAAAAAAGAAAAGATAGTAAAGAAAAAAATTATAATTCTGGAGGTAGGAATATTAATAATAAATTATCAAGAAATAATCATAAGATAATTAAAAATATTATTCCTAATAAGATTTCTTTTAATAAAACTTATTCTAATTGCTTTAATGCTTTTGGGAATAAAAGTAATAATAATAATATTGGAAATGATAATAAAATAGAAAATGAGATTAATAGAAAAATTTCAAGAAATAATTTTGATAATTCTTTAGAAATAGGAAATAGTTTTAATAATAGTGATTTAATTCAATCAAAAACAACTGATAATAGTATTAATAAGATAAAGAAAAAAAATAATTCAAGTAATGATATTGTTAATATAAATGATATTTCAAATTATGGTAATAATGAAAAAAATAATAATAATAAAAATAATAATAAAACAAATAATATTACTTCAGTAATTATGAATAATAATAATCAGATTAAAGTTAACACAAATTTTAATATAAATACTTTAAATTTTCTTAATGAATATACATGTTATAAAAATTATATTAATAATTCAATTGAAGATCCAGAAGAAATAAAAAGAAAACATGAAGAATATATTAATAAAATTAATATAAAAAGAAATGAAATATTAGTAGAACATAAGATACATATTGGAAATATGGTTAATTTCTTACAAAAAGAATTAGATATAATTAAAACAATAAATAATAATTTAGAACAAACTCCAGATTTTTTATATGAAACTTTAGAAAAAAATTATGATGAACAAACAACATCAATATCAAGAATGAAAAATAATATAAAAGATTTAAGAAATATAATTCTAATGTCAGATAAACTGTATAAGTAAAAAATTTTGGTTTTCCTTTTTATTATACTAAATTAACAAATTAATATAAATAATTTTAAGTATATATATATATATATATATTTATATATTAATTTATTTAAATATTAATAATTAAAAATTCTTACTTGTTGTAGAATCTTTATGACCAAAATGAATATGTTCTTCACTTGATTCATCATCATTTAATTCAAAGTGCTCTTTATATCTTTCTTTTAAATTTTTTTGTCTAACTCCATATCTTTTCAAATATCTTAATTCAATATTATCTCTATATCTATACCAAAAAGGCTCACTTGAAGTTTTAAATATTTTTAATATTAACAAAATTGAATTTTCAATAATAATGAAGTAAACAAATTTAGTTTTATTTTCAAAAAAATAATTCCCTTCATTATGAGTATATAAAACTAATCCAATATTAGTAAATAAACCTATAAAAATAATAAAATTTTCCATTTTATTAAAAATTCCAATTCCTTTTGATTCACCCATTGTTTTAACATATTTTAAATAAATCATATTAATACCATTTGCTAATCTTGTAAATAAAATAAAAATTAACATAAAAACAAAACTTATTGGACAACAGGCACCAAATTGCATAATATAACCAAAATTAAAAACAATGGGAATACATAAATTTTGTATTTCTTCAGATGTAATTTCACCTCTTGTATAATATTTAAATTTTTTAGATTTATTTTTTGTATATATATACTTTTCCATTATTTGTTTTTCAAAAGTTTTTCTTTTATCTCTTAAATAAATTCCATTATAATATAACATTGAAACAATTGAAATCATATCAGAAATTAAAATTATTGTTAATTGATGTGCTAATTCATTAAAACAATCATCATATTCACAATTATTAAAATATTTTTTTATAAAGGCAATGTAATATAAATTATAATTGTAATTAAAAAATTCAAAAATTAATCTTTTTTTCAAAACATTATTTAAATATTCTTCTTTATC
The DNA here is from genome assembly GCA_023806865.1 of Isotricha sp. YL-2021a. Lineage (NCBI taxonomy): Eukaryota > Ciliophora > Litostomatea > Vestibuliferida > Isotrichidae > Isotricha > Isotricha sp. YL-2021a. Next base: position 16,435 of record JAJJLH010000003.1, read on the forward strand.
AGTTGGTCTTTCATATTCAGTTAAAATTTTGGCAATTTTTTTATATATAAAAGATAATAATTCTCTAATTAAAAAAATTAAAATTGGAATTAAAATTTCACCATATCTATGAACAATTTGATTTTGTCCTAAAATATTTGTTTGAATTAATTTATTAACTCTAAATTTAATTCTTTGAAAATAAAAAACACTCATATTAGTTCCAACAACAGCAAAAATTGAAAGAAGTGTAATAGCAATAGTAGAAATTTTTTTAATAAAAATATCAAATTTAGTCACAACAGGAATTTTAATTCCTAAAAATGAAATATAAGAAACTTTAGAATAATTATCATCATATAAATTAGAAGTTTCAATTTTAAAAGTTTCCATTCCCCAAATAAAATTATAAACTCTTTCATAAGATTTCCAAGAATAAATATAAAAATGTCCCCATAAAATAATAATAATAGAAAAAATTAAACTTACAATAATCATATTTGATTCAGAAATTATAAAACTTGAAATATGAATAAATAAACCTAAAATTGCAGGAAAAATTATCCATTTTAAAAAATGAGTAATCCAAGTAAAATAAAAACCAACTGCTTCACCAAAAACATTTCTAAAAGTTTTATTTATTAAATTAGAATTTACTGTTGGAATTGGTGGAACATAACCATTAATTAAATTAATAATATTACCATTTTCTTCTAATTCATCATGATTTTGTAAAATTAATACAGATTTGAAAACTCTATTAAAAATATTTTGTTGTTCTTTATTAATCATTTTTTCAATTAAATTCAAATCCATTATACTATGAAGTATACTTGATATCATTCTACATTTATCTATTGTTCTAAATACACTTGAACAATTAATTTCTGTTTCTTTATCTTCTATTGAATCACAATTATCACATAAATGATATTTATCATTTTTATCATATCTTCTAAATTTATTTGCAAATGCTTTAATAAAACTTGTCATTGGAGGAAATAATTCAACTTTATTTAAATCATAATATTCATATTGTAATTGATTTAATTTATTTATTTGATATTTTGTTGTTAATTCTGCTTTAATACTTTTTGTTTTTTTAACTTTAAATTGTTTATTTCCTCTTTTTTCTTTATATTTATGTAAAGTAGATATTCCTAATATTTTAAATTGAGTTTGATAATGAAGTGTTTCTGCAATATACATAAAAGTACTTTCATCTGCATAAAAATCCATATCTAATAAACCTAATTCATCTATATAATATTTAATTTTAATTCCACTAAATAAAGTAATAAAAAATTCAAGGTAAGATATAAATTTTTTAAAATTAATATTTAAAAAATCTTTATCTTTCTTTAAACAAAAATCAACTAAATGTTTCCTAAAATCAGGAACATAATGACAAAAAATATCTTCAATAATTTTCTTATATGAATAATTATTTGTATTTGTTTTAATAATTTCACCTTTATTCCATTTTTTCATAAATTCTTTGTATTCTTCATCAGAATCTTCAGATGATTCTTCATCTTCTTGTATTCTAAAACTTTTTCCCCATTTTGGAACTAATTGAACTTTTTGATTAGGATTATCATTATTTGGATTATGGAAATTTAATAAAGAAAAAGGATCATATTGTATTGCTTTTCCTCCTTCAAAATTTAAATTTTTTAATATATCATTTTTAATTTCTTTAAAATTTTTCATTTTTTCACCAATTGAATTATTTTCTTTAAATTTCTGAGGCATTTCTATAGAAATTGAAAAATATGTTCTTTTTTTTGCTAATTCATTTTCATAAGATAAATTAATTCTATTTTCTAAATTATGATTTTTAAAAGTTTTTATAAAATATGCATTTACAAATTGTTGTAATATCAAAAGACAATCTGAATCTCTTATTGCAGGTTTACTATCTGCTTTTAATAATACTTTTAAGTGATTATATTCATCATCTGGAAAATATAAATAAATTACACTATTTAATTCTGAGGCTATTATTGGGAAACCTCTTAAATTTCCTAAAGGATATGATATTTCTTCTGTGTTTAAATATGGAGAAATGTCATGTTCATTATTAACTAAGGAACTTTTTCTTAAATTCCCTCTTTCTAATAAGTCTTCATTTAATTCAAAATTGGATTCTATATTTTTTTTATTTATTTTATTTATATTAGATTTATTATTTTACTTATTCTTGTTAATACTCCTTCTTTCCTTAATGATTCATTTTCATTTTCATTTTCATTTTCAAATTTTTCATTCATATAATAAATATTAATAAATAAAGGAATATTATAATAATTAATAATTAATTGTTTTTTTCATTTTTATTATCTAGTATATCACTTAATAAATATATAATTATAATTGAAATTATTAAAAAAATTATTGTAAAAAAAATGAGAAAAGAATAAATATTTTTAAACTCTGTTAATAATTTTTGCTCATCATTTGTATAATCAAGATTATTTATTATTTTAGTATCTCTTAAAGAATTTATATTGTCAGAAAATGACAAATTAATATATTTTTCATATTCTTCAGAATCAAATAAATTACAATTTAATTTAAGTTTAATATTTTCAGAAAGAAAATTTGTAAAATCAACTTCATCAATTAAATTGTCAAATTCTTCACATAAATTATAAATTTTTGTTATGTTTCTAATACTAAAATTTTCTTCTTCATTCTCAGAAAAATCATTATCAGATAAAATATTCCAACTTGTTAAACTATTATTGTTAGTATTTTCATCAGATTTTTTAATATTATTATTTTCAAATGATATTTCAAAAATTGTATTTTCTTCATTATATAATAAAATATTATTTTGATTAATTTTTTCAAAATAAAATTTTGAAATTTTACTATTTATTCTACACTCTTTTTTATATAATGTATCAAAATATTGATTTATGTATTTTTTAATATATATAAATTCAGGTCCAAATTTTTTTTGATTTTCATAATCAAGAATATTTTTAACTTCTGAAAAATATAACCATCTATCACTCAAATTACTTTCATTTTGTTTTTTTGAATTGAAATATTTAATTAAATAATTTTCTACCATATTTAAATATAATTCATATTCTATTTCATTATTACCTTTTAATAATTTTCCAATATGAGTTTTCATTAAATTATCATTTTCAATATTTGAAATTTTAAAATCGAAAACTTGATTTAAAAATGAATTATTTATTTTACAATTTAAATCAATTAAGACAAAATGATATTTTCTTTTTGAAGTATTTTTAATTAAATTACCTATCACTTTAAAAATGCATTTTAAAATTTTATAATGTAAATTACAAAATAAATAATCTTTTTCACATTTTATATTAAATGATATATTTTTTATTTCATCATTTATAACTAATTTTGTATTAATTTTAATCCAATTTTCATCTCCCTTTAAATCACAATATAATATATCACCATCTTTGATATTTTTATAAAATGCTTCTTCTGAATTTATTTTAATTTCTTTTTTATTTATTTTTTTAATTAAATTGATTATTTTTAAATTATTAGTATTTTTATATTTTTCATTTGATTCAATAAAATTTTCAAGAATTTTATTTTTAATTCTTTCAAATTTTATATTATCATTTATAACAATATTAACTTTACTATTATGATCTTCATTTAATATTACCATAAAATTTATCCCTTTTTTAAATTTATTTGTAATTGTATAATATATATAATTTTCTTGCTCTATATTTTGCATATTCAATTCAATCAAATTTATATTACTTATTTCTGAAATTGAATTAAAACTTTTAGTTTCATCTTTTAAAGAGTTAAGTGAAATATTTATGTCTTTATAATTTTTTGGGTTATTCCCTAACATTTTTATTAAAAAAAAAAAGAAATAAATAAATTAAAAATTATTATTTAGTTTCAACATGAACTTTCTGATAATGAATAATTTCTTACTTTTTCAAATGATGAATATTTGGATTTTACAAAATAATTTTTTTTTAATAATCTAATAATTATTCCTAAAATCATTAAAAGAAAAATTGATGAATAAATAAAAAATAATATAATAAAACTTATTTCTTTTTTAATTTTACAAAAATTTTCAATTTCTTTTCTTGTCCACAATAAATTTTCAATTTTATATTTAAAATCTTGATAAGGAATATCCAATAGTAATTTACCATTAAAATAATAATTAACATATAATCCATTTTCCTTTTGTATTAAATGAATAACCATTTGAGAAGCAAAAGGAATATATTGAATTTCAACATTAAAAGCATTTTTTAAAAAAACTTGCATAGATGACAAAGTTGTATCATGACCAGAATAAAGTACATATTTCGGACTATTTATAACTTTATTAATAATACTCTCCATATAACCAATTAAATTTTTAAAATTTAAACTTGATGCTAAAATTGCACTAAATTCTGCATCATTTCCTAATTTAATTTCAAAATGTTTTAAATGATTATATTCAATACAATCTTTATATAATTCATCTTTATTAATATTTAATTCATTTATTAATGAAATATTCCTATCATCAAAATAATTACAAATATAAGCTCCACATACAATTTCAACTAAAGTATAATTTATATTTAAATGATGTTGATTTGAAATTTTATTTAATAAACTAAAATATTTAAAAATAAAATCACCTATAAAAGAAATAGTTTTAGGACTAAAATAATTATTGTTTCTATATTTATTTAAAATAATGCAACTATCTTTTCTATCATAATAAAAAACAGGAATATTATAATTATATTCAATAGTATGAATAGGAATAATATTTTCTAAACTATTATTAAAAAAACCTCTTAATTGAGCTTGTGCTGATTGAATACATCGATCTCTTTCTGTAGAATAAACTAAAATATCATATAAAGTGTAATTTTGATTAAAAAAATCTTTATATCTTTCTCTATTTTTCTTTCCTAATATATAATGCTGCATTATTCCAATTTTAGTCAGTTCACATTCACCATCCCATAATTCACCAAAAATGTCTTTTGAATCTTTATCAAGAAAATTACAGGGTGCCCTTGCACCATGTCTAAAATGTTCATATACAAATAATAATTTTGGATCTTTTGTTAATATTTTTTTGGTTAATAAAATTAAAAATAACGTAATAGAATTTAACATTTAAATTAAATATATATATGAATATTAATTTTTTAATTTGATAAATTTTAAATAATTATTATAAATAATTATTTTTAAAATGAAAAATGGCAATAGTAAAAGAAATAAACCTGAATATAATTATTCACCTTTTTCATTAAAGAATACTCAAAGTACTGGGATTAGATCAAATAAGTCAAATCCAAAAAAAAAAATAGTTATTAAAAAAAGTGTTCCAGTAAATAAACAGAAAATAAAAGAAAAAGAAAGTGAAAAAGAGAAGGTTAAAGAAAATGAAAAAATAATTTTAAAAGAAAAAGACAAAATTAAGGAAAAGAAAAATCTAAAAAAATTAATTCCAGATGATAATTCTAATAATATAATATCACCTGATATATTTAAAGATAATATTTTAAACACAAAATCAAATTTAAATACAATTCCTATATCATTTGGTAAAGATGATTTATTGCCAAAGGAATTTTTTCAAGATGATATTGTAAGTGGATCCAGTTTTATAATAAGTGATATTCAAATGCCAAATATAAAAATAGAAAATAAAATTTCAATTCCAGTTCAAAATTTAATTAATGAATTAATATTATCTGAAAATATAAGAAATACAATTCTGAATTGCATAAATAGAAAAAGAATATGTTTAAAAACAGGCAAAATTATATTTAATACATTTAGAGATGAATTATATAACAATGATTTTTTATTTTATTACACTAATCACAGATGCAGTAGAATAATTTGTAAACCACATATAGTATTTCAAAATAAAAAATTATATAAATCCAAATCACAAATTTATGAAAACAATACAGTAAAAAAAACAACATCAAAATTATTAGATAAAGAAATAAAAATTCAAAGCCCACGTAAAATCCAAGAATTAAAAATAAACTTAAATTTAAACAACAATGAAGAACAAACGAATTTAAACAAAGCAGTACCATCATTATTAGATACATCAACAATAACAAATGCAATAGCAAAAGATATAAATGATAATACAACAGTAAAAATCGAAAAAAGACAATCATTATTCCCAACAAACAATACAGCATTTCACTTAACTAAAATTCCCCAAAAAACACAAGAAAATACAGAAAATGTAAGATTAAATATTGCATATAATAAAGCAAAAGATGCAGCAAGAGTTGTAAGAAGATTAGAATATTCTTATAGTATGAGAATTAGTATTTTATTATCTAAACCTGTTTTTCAGAAAAATGCAAAAATTATTCAAAATTGGTGGAGGACTTTAATGTTTATTAAAAAAAATAAAGGAAAAATTGTTAATTTTCAAAGATATTATAGAGGACATTTAGCTAGGAGGGCTTTTTATGATTGTAAAAAATTGTATTTTAAAATTATTCCTTTTATTAGTACTGTTGATAAGATTATTTCTAGGAAATGTTGTTTGCTTGTTTTTAATATTTTAGTACCTAATTTTGCTATGTTGAAAAATTATAATTTAATGAAACCTAGGATTGATAAAATTAATTATTATTTAAAAAAATTTGCTAAAAATCAACAATATATTAGAGAAATAAAAACTATCAGTAAAAAATTTATTTGGAAATGTCAATATACTAAACAATCTGTACAGTTTGATATTTATTTAAAAATTAAAAAAATACAATCAAATTTTAGAAGATATCTAATGCATAATAATGATAAAATTATGTTGAGTTATTCAAATTTATTTCATCCCTATTTATATTATAAATTAAAATATAAGGATAAAAAATATAAAAAGAAAATTAATGGATTAAATAAGTGTTTTAAAAAATTTAAAGAATTGAATTTAAAGGCAAATAAAAAAATTGCAAATAAATATGATTATTTAGGATATCTTTTAAAAAAAATATTTTTTAATCGATTAAAATTAGCATATAAAAAATCATTACAAGAAAAAAATACAAAAAAACTTAGAAAAATATTGTTAAAAAAGATAATGAATAAATATAATAATAAAAAAAAAGCTAGAAACCTTAATAATTATTTCCATAAATGGAAAAATTACAATCAATATTATAATAATTATTTAATGAATAAAATATGTGATAAACTTAAAATTATTGAAATTATTATGAAATATAATAAAAAATATAATCAGAAATTATTTATGTTATTATTAAATATAAAATCAAAAGAAGAAAAGAAAAAAAAAGATAATTTAAATAAGAATTTAAATAAATTATTCAAGATTTATTCAAAAAGAAATGATAAAGAATTTAATAAAAATATGTTAAATAAATATTTAAAAAAATGGGAAATACAATCCCACAAAAGAAAAGTATTAAAAGCAATAAATTTAATAAATAAGAATTCAAAAATATTTCTTAAAAAAAAGAATGAAAAAAAAAAGAATAAATTATTAGAAATATTCAATATGAATCAACATATATTAAGAAATTATTTAAATAAATGGAAACATGTAAATAAACAATTTCAGTTAGATGCAAAAAATTTTTTTAATTTAACTAAGAAAAAAGTATTAATCACTAAAAGAAAAAAATATTTAAAAAATTCATTTCAGTCTTTAGAAAAAAGAGAAAAGATTTTATTGAAAAATAAGTTTGTACAATTAAAAATTAATACTGGAATGAATTATAGAAAAATATATTTATCAAATATTCAAATTTCATTTTTAAATAAAAATAAAAAATATTTGTCAAATAGAAAGTATCGTATGCTTAAATATTTAATTAATAAAATTAATAATGAAAAAAGAATAGGAAGATGGGATAAAGTTTTAGAAGAATGTTTTTATTATTGGAAAAGTTTTGGTAAAATATTTCAATTTAAAAAATTAATAGGGACTAAAATTAAATTCCTTTGTAATTTAAATAAAATTTTGATAAAGCAAAAATTATTAAGATGGTATAGAAAAGTAAAAAACTTAAAAGTTTATATGGCAATATGGCTTATTCAAAGAAAATATCATTTATATAAAAGAAAAAAATCAAAGAAAATTAAAAATAAAAAGAAATGAAATATATAATTAATTAGAAATATTTTTTTTTAATTAAATTTATAAATTAAACAAATTAAATATATAAAATAATTAAAATTAATTATTTAATATTTAAAAATAAAAAATTAAAAAATTCTAGAAAATGTCAGAAATAAAATATACATTAGCAGAACATCCAAAATTAGGAGAAAAAAAAGAAGAAATATTATCCCAACATGAAATGTCTAGAAAAGCAATAGATTATATTTTATTAAATGAAACAAAAACAAAATATTATCCAGTTCATGAATTAAATGAATCATTATATCTTCATTTTAAAGGCTTTACAAAAATAGATAATTTATCAACATTTAAAAATTTAAAAGCATTATATTTAGAAGGAAATAAAATATCAAAAATAGAAAATTTAGATTCTTTAGTTAATTTAACTAGTTTATTCCTTCATGAAAATACAATTCAAAAAATAGAAGGATTAGATAAATTAGTAAATTTAACAAATTTAAATTTAAGTGATAATCTAATAAAAAAAATAGAAGGAATATCAAAATTAATAAACTTAACAGATTTTTTAATAAAAAGAAATAGAATTGGATTTGAAGGATTAGAAGATTTAAAAGGTTTATTAGAAACTGGAAAAGAATTAAGAGTTTTAGATATAAGTGATAATTATATTCAAGATGTAAATATTATTGATGAAATATTATCAAAAATTATAAATTTAAAAGTCCTTTATTTAAGTGGAAATGAAGTAACAAGAAAAATTCCAAATTATAGAAAAACACTTATTGGTAAAATTAAAAATTTAACTTATATTGATAATAAACCTATTTTTAATGATGAAAAAAGATATGCTTTGGCTTTTTGTAAAGGAGGTTTTGAAGAAGAAAGAAAAGAAAGAGAAAAAGTTAAAAATGAAAAGAAAGAAAAAGAACAAAAAAAAATGGAAGAATTTACTAAATTTTATAATGAAATGTATGGAATTAAAAATGAAGATGTTAAAGAAGAAGTTAAATTAAGTGAAGATGATAAAGAAAAAAATAAATTGGAAAAATTAAAAAAAATACAAATGAAAAGAAATATAAATAATGAAATTTTTGCAGAAAGTGAAATTACTTATTTACCTGAAATACCAAAAAATAATTTTACAATTCCTAAAAATGAAATTGAAGTTAAGGAAAAAAGTAAAGATGAAGATAATAAAAATGAAGAAAAAGAAATTAAAGAAAATGAAAAAAGTGAAAAAAATATAAATGATAATATTAAAGAAGAAAAAAAAGAAGAAAATAATGAAAAAAATAATAATGATGAAGATGAAATTCCTTCTTTAGAAACAGTTGATAAAAATATTAATGAAAATAATTCCAATTCATTTAAAGTTTCAATTAAAGAAACTAATTTAGATGATCTTGATTAAAAATAAAATTTTTTTCTTATGAAATAAATAAAATAAGTATATTTTATTTTTTAAAAAAAATCTATATATAATATTATTTTTGATAATTTTTTCTTCAACAAAACTTGTAAAAAAAATATATTAACATATATTTATTAAAATTGAAAATAATTTAATAAAAAAAAATAATAATTTTGCAACATCAAATATCTAAATTTAATCTACAAAAAAAAAAATCAAAAACAAAAAAAATTTTTTTCAATAAAAAAAAAAGCTTTTTACCATAAAAAAAAATAAAAAAAATGAGTTCAGAAAAAAAATCAAAGAAAGAAAAGGAAATAAAAGAAAATGAAAAGTCTGAAAAAGATAAAAAAGAAGAAAAAGAAAAAGAATCCCAAGAAGTAGAGAAAGAATCATCAATAACAAAAGCCTCAGGAACATATGGGATAACAGTAAAAGAATTAGAAGATTTAATGGGAGCATATAAAGAAAGAGGATCAGAATTTAGAGATTTAAAATTAATAGAATCACTTGGTGGAGTTGATTCAATATTAAAAAAATTAAAAACAGATTCAAAATATGGTTATATAACAGATGAAAATCGATTAAATGATTTTGGTTCAAATAAAGTTTTTGTAGAACCAGTTCCACCTTTTTGTGCTTATGTTTGGGAAGCACTTGAAGATTTAATGGTTAGAATATTAATCGCTGCTGCTATTGTACAAATTGTATTAGGTGCTACTTTAAGTGAAGATCCTTCTAAAGATTGGATTGATGGTTTAAGTATTGTTGTTGCTGTTCTTGTAGTTACTTTAGTTGGTTCTATTACTAATTGGAAAAAAGAACATAAATTTCATGAATTGAATAATATACAAAATGAAGGTACTACTTATAAAGTTATTAGAAATGGTAATCCTTTTGATATTCCTAGTGATGATTTAGTAGTTGGTGATTTAATTCAAATTATGGTTGGTGATATTATGCCTGCTGATTTACTTTTAGTTGATGGTAATGGAATTAAAATGGATGAAAGTTCTTTAACTGGAGAAAGTGAAACTTTGAAAAAAGATATTTATGATAAATGTATGGATTATCTTAAACATAAAAAAAAAGAAAAACCTCCTTCTCCTTTGTTACTTTCTGGAACTAATTTAGTTGAAGGTACTGGAAGTGCTATTGTAATTGCTGTTGGGGATCATAGTCAAAAAGGTATTATTAGAAGGACTGTTGATAATGCACAAGAAAATAATAAAACACCACTTGAGGAAAAATTAGAAGATATTGCAGAAAAAATTGGTTATTTTGGAATGTTTGCTGGTATTGTTACTTTAATTGCTCTTATTATTAGATTTATTATTAGTTTTATTACAAATACTGATGAATATCATAGAATGACTGCTGAACAAGGATTGCTTAGTGCTTATGTACAAAATAATCATCATGAATTAAATAATGGACAAATTATGTCGTCTGTAAATGCTGAATTGACTAATCCTAAAAAAGATATTACTAGTGATTTACTTGATATTATTATGTTATGTGTTTCTATTATTGTTGTTGCTATTCCTGAAGGATTACCACTTGCTGTTACTTTAAGTTTAGCATTTTCTATCAAAAAATTAATGGACCAACAAAATCTAGTTAGAAAAATGCATGCTTGTGAAACTATGGGTGGTGCTAATTTTATTTGCACTGATAAAACTGGGACACTTACTAAAAATGAAATGAATATTTTTAAGATATTAACAGCCAAAAATGAAATTGTTTTAAAAGAAACTATGGATGTTGAACACAGTGAAAATTTACATAAAAAAAATGATGCTTCTAATAAAAAAATGAGAGAAGATCATCAAACATATTTTCCAAATGAAAAATATTGGGAAATACTTAAAACAAGTATTGCACTTAATACAGATGGTACTATTAAAATATTAAATAAACCAAATATTAATGGTGATTTGGAAGAATGTGAAACAAAAAATAAAACAGATAATGCATTCATAGATTTTCTTTATAGATTTAAATCACCAATTAGTGCCGAAAGAAAAATATATCAAAAAGATAAAAGATTTTATAAACAAATACCATTTGATTCAAAACGTAAAAGAATGACAACATTTATTGCAAATGATAAACTTCCAACAAAATATCGTTTATTTACAAAAGGTGGAGCCGAAAATGTTAAAAACATATGTAAATATTATGTTGATCCAGATACAGGTGAAAAAAAACAAATAGGAGACCAGCAATTAAATTTAATAAAAGATACTATAGAAAATTTCAATAAACAAATGTTACGTTCATTATATATATGTTATAAAGATATGACAAAAGATGAATTTAAAAATGCAGAAACATACAAAAATTCAAAAGGTTTATCCTTAGATCAATATGATTTAGTTTTTGTAGCAGTAGTTGGGATTCGTGATTCACTTCGTAATGGAGTAAAAGAAGCAGTTTTAAAATGTCAAAAAGCTAGAGTAACAGTAATAATGGTAACTGGTGATAATATAATAACAGCAACTGCAATTGCTAAAGATTGTCATATTTTAGGTGAAGATGTAAATTTAGAAAATATGACACCACAAGATATAGAAGAAGATACTGATTTAACAAATGATCCTAATAAAAGGGATGCTCATTTAGAAATGGTTTTAAAAAATAAACCTAAAGCTATTACTGGTAATACTTTTTATCAAGCTGTTGGTGGATTAATTTGTAGAGTTTGTGGTGAAGATACTAATTCTTGTAAATGTCCTAAAACACTTGCTGAAGCAGAACAAATTGCAAAGGAAACTGGTCAACCTCAAAAGGAAGTTAAAAGTGATACAATTAAAGAAAAAGAAAAATTCATTGAATTAACAGAAAATTTAAGAGTTATGGCAAGATCACAACCTATTCATAAATATGCTCTTGTTCTTGGTTTAAAAGAACTTGATAAAATCGTTGCTGTTACTGGGGATGGTACTAACGATGCACCTGCTTTAAGTAAAAGTGATGTTGGTTTTGCTATGTTTGCAGGTACTGATATTGCAAAAGAAGCTAGTGATATTATTATTATGGATAATAACTTTTCATCTTTGGTTATTGCTATTATATATGGAAGAAATATTTATGATAATATTAGGAAATTTTTACAATTTCAATTAAGTGTTAATTTCTGTGCTTGTCTCCTTGTTTTTATATGTGCTTGTATTGGGAATGAAAGTCCTTTAAGGACTATTCAAATGTTATGGATTAATTTAATTATGGATTCCTTGGGTAGTTTGGCATTAGCAACTGAACCACCTTATGATGCTTTATTAGATAGAGAACCAACAAAAAAAGATGAAAGTATTATTAATGGTAAAATGTGGAAACATATTGGAGGACAATCATTATTCCAATTATTTTTATTATTATTTTTATATCTTTATGCTCCTCATTTTATAAGAGAAACTGATTATGTTAGATTAGCTGAAAATTACATTATTAATTATTGTTATGGTAAATTACCAGGTAATATTAAAAATTTAGATAATATAATTTATGGTACTGGAACTTATTGGGGAACAAAAGATAAATTAAAACATGGAATGAATGAAATTCAATGTGGAATGTATGCTGATAGACAGGATTTATCAGTTGCATTTACAGCATATACAAATGTAAATGGAAATTCTGCTCATATGTCAATTGTATTTAATGTATTTGTCATATATACACTTTTCAATCAAATTAATTGTAGAGTTCTGGATGATTCATTAAATATCTTTATAAGAATTAATAATAATTTCTTCTTCCCATTAATTACTTTTTTGGAATTATTTTTACAAGTTATTTTAATAGAATGTGGTAAAGAAGCTTTTAAAGTTACAGAAAGAGGTTTATCATATCAACAATGGTTAATTTGTATTGGATTTTCTGCTTGTACATTTATATTATGTGTAATTTTGAAATTTGTCCCAATTGATAAAAAAATACAAGAATTTTTAGATAATAATGCTAAAGGAAGTAAAGTTGGAAATATTGATGATTTAGAAGCAAATGCATCTGGTTCAAAAGATAAGTTAGTTGAAAAAAATAATATTAATTTAAGTGTTATTGCTAATAAAAAAGATGAAGTTGCTCAAGAAAACAATGATAAGAAATTAGAAAAACAAGAAAGTAAAATATCAAGAAGTAATAAAAGAAAAGCTAGTATAGGTGGTACTATGAGAAATAAGAAAAAAGATGTAAATTTTACAAACAATAATAATTAAAAGATTTTATAAAATATATTTTTAATTTTTCTATATTTTTAAATATAAATAAAATATTTTTTAGTTTAAAAATAATATTTTTTATTTATAATATTTATAATTATTTATTATATTAAATTATAAATACTATTTTCATTTTATTTTGAATATAAATCTGAATTTTTATTTATTTCTTCCATTTCTAATTTATTTAAATCCTCATTATCTTCTTTAAACCAAATATGTTTTAATGCATCATCAGCAGTAATTCTTCTTTGTGGATTTAACTCAAGCATTTTTTTTAAAAAATCAATTCCATTATCACTAATACCACTTTTTCCAAAAATTTCATCAATTCTATTTTCATAATTTTTAAATTTTACCTTAGTCAAATTTTTCCCAACTAAATTTTTCCAATTAGGCCAAATTTTACTATTAACAGTTCCACAAATGGAAAAAATTTTATCTAATTGATCAATTTCATTCTCACCTTGAAAAATGGGTTTATTTAAAATTAATTCTCCTAATAAACAACCAATACTCCAAATATCAATTTCAGGACCATATCTATTAACAAATAATAATAATTCAGGAGCTCTATACCATAGTGTAACAACAACAGGAGTATAATGTCCTAATGGAGAAGAATATTTTCTACTTAAACCAAAATCTCCTATTTTTACTATTCCATTTTTATTAATTAAAATATTTGAAGATTTAATATCTCTATGAATTACCCAATTAGAATGAATATAATTTACACCTTTTAAAATTTGATATATTATACTTTTTATATTTCTCATTGAAAACATATAATGATGTGTTATTATTAAATTTTTTAATTCATAATCCATATATTCCATTATTGCATATATTTTATCATATGATGAACCACAAACTATTTCTTTATATGATATTATATTCATGTGATTTAATGAAAATAAAATTTTTATTTCACGTATAGAAGTTATTGGGAAACCATTATCACTATTTAGATTTAATTTTATTTTTTTTATTGCTACTATTTCATTATTATTTTTATCTTTTGCTTTATAAACAATTCCATAACTTCCTTCATTTATTTTTCTTATTGGAATAAAACTTTCAATATCCCTTTGATTGAATATTAAAGAATATTTATTATTATTTTGCATTTATTATATAAAAAGACATTTGTAAAAAATAATATTAAATAAATATGTCAATGAATAAAAGATATGATATCCAAATTAATTGTTTCAACGAACTCAGAGAAAATTATTTTAATCTTAAACAAAATGAAGCATCAATTATTGAACCAATAAATTATCCAATTTCATTAAGTGAAATAAGAACTCAATTAATTAATTGGTTAATTTTTCTTTGTGATAATTTAAATTTTTCAATTCAAACACTTAATAGAAGTGTAATCATTTTTGATCAATTTATTTCAAAAAATGATAAAATTGTTTTAACACAAGAAAATTTAAAATTAATTGCAATTTCATCTCTTTCATTAGGTACTAAACTTGAAGAAATTAATTGTAATTATACATCCTTTTTCACAGAAAAAGTTTTAAATTCTCCTCAATGTGAAATATATAAAAAATCAGATTTAACAAAAATGGAATTTGAAATTTTAAAAAAATTACATTTCAAAACATTATATTCAACAGCTTTCGATTTTTCTACAATTTATTTACAATTATTTAAAATGTATTGTAATTCAAATGATTTATTATTTGAAAATTTTACTCAAGTCTATGAAACTCAAATAAAATCATATTTATTAAATGATATGTTTATTACAATGTCCCAAAGTGAAGTTGCATATATTGCATTTGCAAATAGTTTTAATTATATGGGACTTAACAATATTATTTTTAAAAATATTGAAAATATTTTATTAGGTTCTTATATTTTTAATTCAAAAAAAGAAGAAACTGGAAAATATCATAATAATATGAATAAAGGTAATAAATGCAATTTCTTAGCTCTGAGGTCGTTGTAAAATTTTTAATCATTTAGTCATTTTTTTAAATCTTTTTTCTGTTTATAGATATAAGAGTTAATGATAATTCAAATATCATTCTATAATATGTAATTAAATGAATATTTTAGAATTATAAATAAAATGTAATATGAATATGTAAATATGGTTAAAAGTATTAAACCAGTTTTTTTGGTTTTATTTAGTTATATAAAAATATTCTCTGTTGGCATAAACCTATTAAATCATTTAAAATATTATAAAATGGATTCATAGTTATTATATTTATAGATCTGTTAATTTTGTTGTATAAGTTTATAATTATTTATGTCATGCTTTAAACTTAGGGAAAACCGAAGTATTAATTATATAATTTTTATCCTTTAAATTAACATTAATATTATAATAACAGTATTATTTTTATTTGAACTTTATGGTATAAATTTTTAATTAAACATTCATTAATATTATTTTAAAAAAATATATATTTTTTAATTCTAATATATTAATAAATCTTTAAATACTCATAAATAATTTAAATTAATAATTTATTAATTTCATTTTGAATATTTTTATTATATTCATCAATAGCAGCATTATTAACACTAATATACTCATCAATAAATTTTTCTAAATAAGGATGTTCCTCATGAATAACATCTTTATCATCAACAACAACAGGTCCTGCTAATTCCCATCCTTTAGGTAATGGTCTTGTTAAATTTGCAAAATTTAAATTTTTTCTTTCTTCTAGAGTAATATCTTCTTTTTTTTTATATATTTTAAATTGTGGAAATTCACCTGAAATTGTTCTTAACATATTTTTATAAAATTCATAATTTTTATTAAAAAATAAATTTTTTCCTAATACAAAAATACCAATTTCACTTTTTTCTTCTTTATATTCAAAATCTTTTACAAGATTTATATTTCTTTCTTTATAATTACAAACTATACTATTTACTTCTCTTTCATTTATATTATTATTTTCTTCATTTGAATTTTTATTTTTATCATTTATATAAAGAAAATAACCAAATATTTCTACAAATACTGGTTCAGTTTCTGAAACTTTTGCTTTTGAAACTATTCTTTCTAAATAATCTTGATATGCATTATCATCATTTAATTTTGGTTTTTCTTCTTCTTTTGGAAATTCTTTGAAATTATTTTGAAATAAAAATGGTAATGGATTATTTAATCCTCTTATTAAAAATTGATTAAATAATTCTTCTTTTACCATATATTCAAATGGGATAAAAATATTTTGATAAAATACTTTTGAACACAAATTATTTTTATAATAATCAAAATAAAATCTTAAAAGTTTTTGTGTGATTAAAATTGATTCAAATATTTTTTTAACTTCTTTATCATTTAAATAAAAACTTCTATTATTAAAAACTTTACTAACTGGATTAGATAAAGTTACAATTTTATTAAATTTAGAAATCTTTTCTTGAATTAATATTCCCTCATCAATAAAAATATAATTTATTATGTCATCATAATAATAATCTTTATTAATAATATTCCTTCCTTTTCCAGATTTATAAAAATCATAATTAATAGCATATGTACAATTTAAAATATCAAAATTTTTATAAAAATTAGAAACTCCCATTGTCATATCATAAATAAAACTTAAAACATTAACTGAATGAAAAACAAATACCATATTAATTTGTTTTTTAACAGGTTTAATATTTCTTAATTGATTAATATAATATTGTTTAATTATATTTTCATAATTTTTATTTTTTTCAAAATAAAATAATGAATAATGAGGAAAAATAATATTTGAACTATAACCACATTTATTAGCAAAATCAACTAATTTATCTTTTATATTATTTACTGTATAAGGATCAGGTCCAAATACGAACATAATTTTATTTTTATCTTCATTATTATTATTAATATTTTCTTTTGAATTAAATTTTTGTATTTCATCAAAAATTTCATTTTTAACTTTTTTATAATCACTATAATTAATAAATTTATCATTATTAAATTTTAAAAATTCATATTCAAACATTTCACTTATTGCATCACTTATATTAGTTAAATTAAAACTATTAGAAACACTTGATAAATCCTCATATTGATTTTCATGAAAAGTATTAATAACAATTTCATATTCAAATAATTTTTCCCTTGATAAAGCTTCAACTTTTCCTCTCATTAAATGATTATCCATCATAAATTCAATAACACTTCTCCCATAACCTCTCATTCTTTCAGTATTACCTCTTAAATAACATATTAATTCATTTTTTAAAATACCACTTAAAGGAAGTTGATTAGTATCTTCAAATTGAAATAAAAAAATAGTATATTGTAATTCTTCAACAAAAGAAAATGATTTTATATTCTTATATGATAAAATAATATTACCAATTGAATTATCTGAAAATGTCATATAATCTTCATAAAAATTCATTCTTCCAGAATAATAAATAAACATTTGATTATGATCTAATTCAACTTCATTACTATCTGGAAACATATATGGTATATTAAATTCATCTTTATAAAATGATAATGCTCTATAATCTATATCTTTTATTTTTATTTTTGTTAGTGATATTAAAATTTGTTGTGGATTGTATAATGGATCTTCTTTAAAGTGTTGAGTTGTTGTTTGAATAAATTTAAATGGTATTATGTCACTTGTTAAATTAAATAATTCGTTGTAACAATGTAGAAATGTGTCACAGAATAATAATGAACCAATTAATTTGTTTTTATATGGAGAAAAAATATTTTTAATTTCAAATCTTAAAACTATTGTTTTATTATCTTTTAGATTATTTGAAGCTAATTTATCTAAAATAACATATTGTTGAATATCTATTAAAATATTATTTACTTTAATTAAATTATTATCATTGTGTTTTATATTATTTTCTTTTTCATATTTTTTAATAAAATCATTTAATTCTTTCATTAATTTATCTTTCCCTCTATTAATTTGAATTTTTCCTAAAATAAAATCAAATTGTAATTGCCTAGAAAAATTAACTAAAATATAATATAAATTAAAAAAATAAAACACTTCATCATAAGCTCTAGTATTAATAAAATCATATTGAAAAGTTTCTTCATTTAAATCAAGATAACTTTTTTGTAAATTATATAAAAAAATAGTTCTTCCAAATCTAACTCCAGTTATAGGATCCATATTTTCATAAGTTAAATGAAAAGCAGGAAATTTTGTATCAAAAATAGTTTTATATAATGGTTCTGTTGAACAATTATCTTTAAATTTAATATTTGTATTTATACCATATAAGACTCTTGGTGAAGGTAATTCTTGTAAAAATTGAAAAGTAGTATTTTTTTCTTTTTGATAATTTAATCTTATCAATTCTAAATTTTGATTTTCATTTAAATTTTCTTCACTCCTATTTAATTTTTTATTAATAGGATCTTTATTAAAATAATTACAAAAATCAATATAAATATTCTCTAACATATTTGTTTTAATATTTATTAAATTAATAGCAGCATTAGTATCAATTTTATGATATAATAATTCTAAATCATCAGAAATATCAATTATATCATGATTCATAGTAAAAAAACCTAATTTTAAACAATCAAGTGCAGTTGCAGTTAATAAAGGCCATTTATCAATTAAAATTAATTTTTCTCTTTGATTTTCATCTAATGGAATCCCAAATTTTTTAATTGGATAACTCCATTGAACAAACTTTGATATTTTTAATATTTCTAAATTTTCACTTAATTCTTCATCTTCTTTTGAAACAATAAATAATTCAACATTATTTAATTTTGAGCATATTTCATTAAAGAAGTTTCCAGTTGAAGGAAGTGAAAAAATAAATATTCTTTGTAAAGTTATAATAATAAAAGTTTCATTAAAATCAGATGGAATAGATAATTGTTCAATTTCATAATTTGATGATGCTCCAAATAAAAGCCATTTAACAAATTTTTCCATTAATTTACTATAAGAACAATCATATGATGTAATTAATAGTAAACCATCAATTTTTTTTAATTTCATTATTGAATATAATTGACTTATTCTATTTCTGAAAAAATAATGAAGATTTGGATTATTTGGAACAAAAGTTTCCATTTAATATATTATAAATTGTTTTTTTAATTTTTTCTTTTAAAAAAATTAATTTATTAATTTTAATTAAAATGGATATATTTAAATTTTAAATATAAATATTTATATATTTTAATAATTAATAATTTATTGTTATATTATAATTAATCAACCAATAATTAATTTTTATTCTATCTTAATGAGTGACGAGGAAAAAAAAGAAATAAATGAAGTCCCTCCTCAAGATATTAAACCAGATTTACAAGATGAAGAAGAAGAACCAGTTGATGAAGAACTTCAAAAAAAAATGAAAGATGTAAAAATTGATGATTCTGTTTTTTCTGGTGAACATAAAAAGAATGAAAAAAAAAAACATGATAAAAAAAATTCAAAAAAAAAAGGAATTGATTTTTTGGAATATGCAAGTAAAAATAATATTCAAGTAAATATTGAATATGAAGAAGATAAATATGAAAAAAATAAAAATTATTATGATAATAATAATAATAAAAAATATAATAATAATAATAGAAAATATGAAAATAAAGGGAAAAATTATAATAAAAAAGGATATAATAAAAATAATAATAATAATAATAATAATCAAAATAGACCTTATAAATTTGGAGGAAATAAATTTGATTCTTTTAATCAAAAACCTAATTTTGAAAATCATTTTTATCAACCTAAATTTAATGATGATAATGAAATAAAAAATTTTATAGAAAATTTATTTACTGAACATACTCTTAATAAAGTTATTTATTTGAGATATAAATTAAATGATAAAGGACAAATTTTAATTGATGATTTAGCAAATTATAATGCTTTAAAAAAAAATAATGTTGATTCAAATAAAATTATTGATTTAATAAAAGATAGTAATAATTTAGAAAAAGTTGAAATTGATGGTAAAAATTATATAAATGTTAAAAATTTTTCTCAATTAAATTTATTAACAATTGAGCAAATAAATGAAAATAAAAAACAAATGAGAATGAATGATAGAATGCAGCAAAATATGTTTCAAAATCAAATGGGATTTATTCCTTATGGATTTAATTATGCTCAAATGCAGAATTTTATGCCTAATCAACAATTTAATCCAATTCAACCTCAAAATATGAATATGCAACCTCAACCTTTTAATAATAATAATAATAATGAATAAATAAATAATTTTTAGGTGAATAAAAAATTGATATTTTTATTAAATCATTTTATTATTAAATCTAATTTGTTTATTTTTTTTCAATTAAATTAAAAAATATATTTTTCAAATAAAAATAAAAATTATTGTATAAAATGAATTAACAATATATATGGATGTAATATATAAATAGTTTATAATGTTTAAATAAATGTTTCAAATAAAAAATTTTCTTATTTCATATTATATATTAATCATTTAAATATTATAAATAATTATATAATCAATATATCTATAATAAAAAATATAAATTAAATAAAATAAATAGTCTAAAACACATATTCAAAAACCAAAAAAAATCCCAAAAAAAAAAAAAAAAAAAATAAAAAAAAATATAAACAAAACAATAATAAATCCAAAAAAAAAAAATAAAACATATTAAAAAAAAAATGTCATCATCTGCTAAGTCAAAACCAACACCCAAATATCTAATAACAGGAGCAAGTGGTAAACTAGGAACAGTAATAATAGACACTCTTTTACAAGTATTAAACCCAGAAAATATAGTAGCAGGTATCCATAACTCAAAAAATGCATCAAAATTTAAATCAAAAAAGATAGAAACACGTCAATTAGATTATTCAAACAAAGATTCATGTAGAAAAGCATTTGAAGGAATAGAAAAATTATTTTTCATATCATCACTTCCAGGACAAAGTGTTTCTCGTCAAGATCAACATAAAAATGTAATTGAAGCAGCAATTGATGCTAAAGTAAAGCATCTTTATTATACAAGTTTAATAAATTGTCAATTAAATGAATCTCAAATTGCAGAAGATCATAAATATACAGAAGATTTATTAAGAGATTTAACAAGTGAGCAACCAAAAAAAGAAAGAATGAAATATACAATAATAAGAAATAATTGGTATTTAGAAAATGAAAAAGAACTTTTAAAAACTTTTCAAAAAAAAAAATGTATTTATATACCTGCTGGTAAAAGTAAAGTTGGTTGGGCACTTGAAAGAGATTATGGTGAAGCAGCTGCTCATGTTCTCCTTGATGATAATGCAAAAATGATTTATGAATTTACAGGAAAACCTAGAACCTATAAAGAATTAGCTGAAACTTTAAATGAAGTTATGGGAACTACTTATGAAATTAAAGAAATGGAAAAAGATGAATATCTTGATAATTTAAAAAAATTAGGTTTGAAAGGTGATGCTATTTCTAGTATTGAATTTATGTATGATGATATTGGTAAAGGATGCTTGGATTATCCTTATTATGATATGAAAACTGCATTAGATCATGAGATTACCCCATTTGATGATTCTGTTAAGGAAGTTTTGAATAGTAAATAAGGTTTTTTTATATTTAATTGTTTTTATTGGGTTTTTTTTTTGATTTAAAAAGGATTTTTTTAGTTATTTTTTATTTAAAAATTTGAAGGATTTTTTAATATTTTTTGTTTTCAATTTATTTATTTATAATATTTCTTTTTTTATAATAAATGTTAAAAATAATGTTAATTAATTTCTATATTTACATTTAAAAGATTAAAAAAATAAATTCTTTTATTTATACAATTTAATAAATATTATATTTTGAATGTATTTCAAACAATATGTCATTGCAAAAAAACGGTATTAAAAAAATATTTACCAAAACATCTCATTTCCAAACATTTGTTTTTGATAATTATTTATATCAATTTAAAAATTATTTTATGAATCCATATAACAAAATATATTTAAGAGGTGAAAAGTTTAATATATCATCTGTTCATGAAAAAAAAGATGAGTTAAAATTAAAAAAAATTAATAATGGATTCAAAATAAAATGTCTTATAGAACCTAAATCAGATGGAGTTTTTGTATTTGAAATAATAGAAAACAATTCTTTTTTATTTAAAATTAGATATAAATATATTTATATATTAGGTCAAAAAATAAATTTTAATTTAGAAATACATTTTACAATAATTGATAATACTTGTGGAAATAATATTATATTATATTTAGAATTAATATTTGATAAATCAAAAATTATTACAGAAGAAGAAAAAAAACAACTCTCAAGTTTTTTTAGATCATTTGAAATTTGGGATTATCCAGAATATTTTAAAGATATAGTTATTCATTCCAAAAAAAAAAATATTGAAAATTATCTTTATGTTTCTATGACTGTTAATGCCAATATTGAAATAATAATAAATTTTATAAAATCTCCTAATAATATTTTTAAAGCTGCAGGAACTGATAAATATCATACTATTAAAGAAAATGGAAGTTTTGAAAAAAAGAATTATTCAATTTATATTTTTAATCAAAAAACTAAACAAACTTTTACTTTTTCTATTGTTAAAATAGAAAAATCTGACGAAGGAATTACTATTTGTGTAAATGAAACTATTGAAGGAAAAGAAAATTCTAAAAATATAAATATAAGAGTTTATAGCATTGATAAAAATTTAACTTGGGTATCATATGAACAAAAATTATTATTTAGTGTTAATAAACAATATATGATTCTATTGGAAACATTAGTTCAATTTTATTTGAAAAAATCAAAATATGTTATTGAAAATGAAAAAAATAGATGAAAATTAAATTGAAATATATTATATTTATAGATTTGATGTACTTAATTTATTTGTTTATAAAAATAATTATTTCATAAATTTTTTTCTAATTAATATATTTTTTAATTTATTTTAAATATAATAATATAAAAAATATCTCATAATATATATTTTTATTCAAATAATAAATAATATATTTAGCATTTAAGTTGCAAAAAATTTAATATTTAAATGTAAATTTAACTAATATTCATTGGTTTTTTATAATTGTTTAATTACAATGACTATTTTATACCTTTATTTAATATTGATTAAACATTTAATTATAAAATACTTTAATAGGAATTTAATTATTAATATGTTATTTTTCATTATAATAAAAAAAATCAATTTTTTTTTTCATTTTTTTATGTTTTTATTATAAGATAATCTATTATTTAAAAAAATTAAAAACAAAGAATTTAATTTCCTGCATAAAGACCGGCATAACCTCTGGAATCGAAACCACATTGTCCAAATTTAATTCTGAAGAAACCATTTTCTCCCCAACTTTTTCCCCATGAGTTTTGAGCAATCCAATAATGAACACCATTTTCGACTCCCCATCCTACAATAACAACAGCATGTCCTCCCATGACATAACCACTTTTATGTTCATAAATACCTCCTTTATAGCTCATGAAATCACTATAAACAGTGAATCCAGTTTGAATATAACCATGTTCATATACTTCTTTTTTAATAGCATCAACAGTAGAAAAACCTTTTGAATTTTTAGCTTTATAAGTTTTCCATTCTGAACCATCTTTACATGGTGGAACAGAACATTTAGTAGTAGTACCATTACCACTTTCATAAGGGAAACAGCTTTCAGTACAGACACCTGGATCTTCATAGAAAGCCCAAGTTTTATCTAAATAACCACCTTGACATCCGAAATTATTTGGATCACATGATACTGAATGTTGAGGGGAAAGGACAACTTTAGTTTTACCATCTGTGCTTAAGCAAATTCTTTGAGCAAATGCAACAGCAGATGAGAAAGCCCAACATGAACCACATCTTTGTTGATCTCTAATTTCTTGTACACAATTTGGCCATTGTTCTCTACCATCGAAGGATTCTGGAAGATCGTTTGATGGAACGTAAACTTCGTTTTCTTTTTCTTCTTCATTTACGTCCTCTAATACGACTCCAAAGAGACCACGAATTTCATCTTCTGTCCAATCTTTGAATGGATTTTCATTGACATCATATACTTCGTATGGAGCATTTTCTTTTAAATATTGGACTTCACGTTCGTTTATGAAATTGCAAACTGTTAAAGCAAGTAATAAAAGGGTGATGAAACTTTTCATTTTTTTATTAATTTTATTAGATATTTTTTTTTATTTATATATCAATTTTTTTTGGATTTATTTTTTTTATTATTTTTTTTTTACATTTAATTAATTTCTCATTAATTTTTTATTTGGATTCTAAAATAAGGGAGAATGATAACTTTTTATTATGAGAATAAGAGATTGATAAGTATTTTTTTCTTTATTTTTTACTTTTAAAAACAAATTGTAAATTTATTTATAATATTAAAATAAAATAATGATGTGAAATATATAAATTTATTATATATTATATGAATATGATATTTAATAATTTATATTATTTTAAATTTAATAATTCATTCCAAATAAATTAATAATAAATATTGTTAAAAAATATTTTAATACAATAATGATTAAATTATTTTAAAATTTAAATTTTAAAAAAAATGAATGACATAAAAAATAACCCGCTGAATAATTTCCATAATTACAAAGGAAAAAAAAAGTCTTTACCAATAAGTATAAATACAAACATTCTTCCTTGTCAATTTATTTTTAATAGACCTATATCAAAAATAGCGATATCATATATAAATATAGGACAAAAAATTCAAAATCAAAATCACCAAAAAACAAAATCAAATATGACAAATAATGTCTTAAAGAATCCATATAACATAATAAATAATCATAGTAGACAAAATAATAATTCAATAATAAAAACAAATCAAAATTTAACTTCAGTAACTCATTACAATAAAAAAAAGGAAAATTCATCTTCATTAAGTCATAGAGAAACATATTATCATTCAAGAAAAAAAACTCCAGTTTATTATCAAAAGCCAAAACAAGAATCTAGAAATAATAATTATAAAATTCCTAAAAAACATTTAATAATAAAAAATCCAAATTTAGTTATAAGTAAACCAATTAAAAAACAAAAAAAAACATTAAATAATTATATATATGAACATAATTCAACTTGTTCAAATATAATTAATTTAAGTAATAAAAGTAATTTAATAAGTGATAAAATTGATAATATAAATAAAAAAAAATTTATTACTTTAAATAATAATAAAAAACAAATTAATAAAAGTTATAATGTTAGTTTCCCTCAAAAGAAAAGAATGTTGTCTCATGGCAATATAAATATTCCCTTAAATAAAAAATTTAAAAATGAAATTAAAGATAATAATTTAAAAAAAGAAGTTTTTAAAAATTACAGAAATTCAGTTAGTAAAGAAAATATGAGTTGTTTTAATAAAAATAATCCAATTAAAAATGTTTCTTCTGGAATAAAGAAGAATAGAATTATTATTCAGAATAAAAAAAATCCTCTTCCAAAAGGAGAAAATAAAATAGATATGCATAAAATAATAAAACAAATAAAATTATCTCAAGAAAAAAAAAAATTTAAAAATTCAAATTCAAAAAATAATTTAAATGATATGCAAGTTTCTATTGATGATAGTAATTATTATATTAAAAATCTTTATGTAAATGAACATAAAATAATATTAAGTGAACCTAGTTTATCAAAAAATAATATTTTTCAAAATAAAAAAGAAAAAATTATTAAAAATAAAGAATATAATGAATTATTCAATGATGAAAATTTATTTGAATTATCAAATGATCTTGATGATAATTTCGATGATTTAAATTCAATTGTTAGAAAAATAAAATTTAATTTAGTAATTGTTAATAAAGAAAATTTCTTTTCACAAAATAATAAAAGTTATCAAAATTTTAAACAAGAATTTGAAAATGATTTTGGAACAAATTATTTAAATAAATTAAAGAGAATATATTGTTCATTAGATAAAGAAAAAAATAAAATAACAGAAAGAAGAAATTATAATAATTTGTCATTTAGTACACAATCAAATTCTTCAAATAAAAAGGTAATTCAAAGTCAAAATTCTTTAATTTCTCCTATTATAAGTAAATTTAATTTAAATCTATAAAAATATTTATCTATAATTAAAATTACTCTAATATAATGTTTTAAAATTTTTTTTTCTTAGGATGTTGTAATAATTTTTCAAACAAGTTTAAATTTTTAGTACCAAATTTTAATTCTAATTGTAATGATTCTGCTTTTTTGATATCATTATAAATTTTAGAATTAATATTTCTTTTTATTTTTTCATGTTTTTTAACTAAAGCAATAAATCCTTTATCATTTTTTTTTCCTTTCCAATAATTATTTAAATACTTAGTAAATTTTTCATCATTATTTTTAATATATTTTAATCTATATTTACAAGGTCTTTGAAGAATAAATTTTTTATTTGCAATATCATAAATATCATCTTTAAAGGAATTAGTTATAAAAGGAAAATAGTGAGTTTGATTTACAATATTAGTTAAATTTTTTGATGTTTTATCATTATTATTACTTATTCTTTTTATTTCATGAGCTAAAGAAACTGAATCATTAATTTTATATTCTGAATTAATATATACTGTTATACTTTTATCATCTGTTATATTTGTATTATCCATACTTTTTCCTTTATCATTATCTTTTTGAGATATTGTTTTTAAATTTATTGAATCAAAATCTATAAATTTTTTAGGTTTTTTATTTCCTATAATTATATTTACTTGTTTATTATTTAAAATAGTAAGTGAGGGATAATTATCAATTGAATTATTTTTTTTTTTGTTTAGGTTGTGTAAATATTCTTTGGTATTTTCATATGATAAATTAAATGAATTTTTTTTATAATTAATTATTGGAGTTTTATATCCATTTTTATCTGTACTTTCTGTATTAACTGTTTCATAAAATTGAGATGAAGTTAGATTAAATTTATTATTTTTTATTTTATTTGAACTTTTATTTTTATTTTTATTTCTACTTTTGCTATTTTCATTTTTTTTATTTGATTTATTTTTTATTGATAAATTATCATTTAAAATTGTATCAAGTTGGTTATTAATATTTTTTTTCAATAATTTATAAAAATCATTTTTAAATTCTAATCCTGTATTTCCATATATTTTTTTTAAATCTTTTTTTCGTTTATTTATATTAGAATGAAAAGAACTATCATTAATAGTATCATGATTACATAATTTAGGTTGATTCATTTTTTTAAATAAATTTTGCATATCAAGTAACTTTCTATCAAATCTTAATTTTAAATCATAATAATTAGATTTAACTAAAATCTTCATTTTTAAATTTATTTTGAATTTATAAATATTATAAAACAATATAATTAAAATTAATATATTAATATTAATATAATATATAATAATAAACGATTTATCTTCAAGAATATATAAACAATATAAATTCTTGATAATTTTTATTTATAATTCAAATCCTTTATAATTTTCAATAGATTTTAAAAAATTTTCTTTTTTTTCTTTTTCACTGATAAATATTACATTTTTATTTAATATTTTATCTAAATTATTAGCATACAAATTATCTACATTTGGTCTTAAATCATATGTATAATTAATATTCACAATATAATTAAAAAATATTTCGAATTCTTTTTTAGAAATTTTTATTAAATCTTTTATTCCTACTGTAACTTCATTATTATTATTTTTTAAATATAAAATGAACTCTTTCCAAGTTATATTTAATAAGAAGTTCAATTTCAATTTTTTGTCTTTAATTATATATTCATCTAAAAATTCAAAATTACAAAACAAAGAAATTAAATCATTCATTGGAATTTGAAGTAATAAATTATTTCTGTATTTTGAAATATCACTTTTAAAATATCTTAAAACATCCCTTACTTTTTTTTTCTTTGGGACACCAATAGTAAAAATTGATTTTTCTACATTTAAACATGAATTTAATAATTTTTCATATATATTAATGCAATTGATTTTTACTTTTTTAATCAAATTTCTATGTTTAAAATATGTTCTAGAAGATAAAACAATTTTATTTTTCACTTTTTTACATTTTTTTTCATGTACATATAAATTATGATCACTATTTGAATAATTTGAACCTTCACTTATTGAGGATGATAATGAATTTGATAAATCATCATCATCATAATTCCTTTCTTTTTTATTTTCTTCAAAAATTGACATTTTAATATTTAAATTAGATACCAATTATATTATATTTATTTATTGAATTATTATTGAGAAAAAACTAAATATCATATTTATATATATAGATATAATATTTAAATAAAAGCAAACAAAATTTTTTTGTTAATAAAAAATAAAAAAAAATATTTTTTTTTATTCATGTAAATCATTATTACAATCAATTCCTTTTCCAATACCTTCAACTTGAATAGTACTATGTTTAATATGATATTTCTTCTCAATAATTTTTTTAGCAATAGGTAAAGTTTCATCAGGAAATTTACTACTAATATGGCAACTAAGAGAAACTTTCCCTAAGCTCAAACTCCAAACATGCAAATCATGTATATCAACAACACCATCAATTCCTTTTAAATCACTTTCAAGTCTATTTAAATCAAAATCAAAAGGTGAACCTTCCATTAATACACTAATACAATCTTTTAAAATTCTAATAGTAGTAAAACCAACAATAATACTAAAAATATAGGTACAAATAGGGTCAGCAATTGATAAATTAGGATAAAAAAAAATTATAATACCTGCAATAATAACGCCTACATTTTGTAAAGCATCACCAATAACATGAATTAAAGCAGCTCTCAAATTAACATTATCATTTGTTCCATGGCTTTTTTCCTTGTTTTCATCATGAACATGATTATCTTTATCTTCATTTTTAAATTCATGTTTATGTTCATACTCATGTTTATGATCATGTTTATGTTCATGTTTATGTTCATGATCATGTCCATGACTATGTAAATGAACATGACCAATACCTTGATAAGCTAAAACTATACCCATAATTAAATTAAAAGCAAAACCAATAATAGCAACAAGAACCATAATAAAACCATCAACAGGTGGGACATCAATAATTCTTAAAGTAGCTTCATACAATAGCCAAATAGTCAAACCCCATATTAAAGTAATACTAACTAAAGCACCTATAATTTCAGCACGATGGAAACCAAAAGACATTTCAGTCGTTGCAACTCTCCTACTAATAAAAATTGATAAAATTGATATTATGAAACCTAACAAATCACTTAGTAAATGAGCTGCATCACTCATTATTGCTATACTATTTGCTAAATATCCTCCTATTATTTCTATTATCATAAAAATTAAACATATTATACAAACTAATGTTAATTTTTTCATTGCTTCTTCTTGGTTTTTTAAATGCTCATCATGGGATAAGTTGTTTAAACTCTGAGATATCATATCGTCTCTTTGAAGTAAATTTTCAGTTAAGTCATTTAAATTTTCTTTATTTGTTGTCATTTTAATTTATTATTTTTATTATTTTTTTAATTGGTTTTGTTTTTTTATTTATGTTATATGAATCTTATATTTAGAAATTTTTTTATATTTTTTATAATTTTTTTTTCAAAGTATTTATTTATGTAATATAAATTAAAAAAAACATTTTTGTGAAAAATGAATCTTATTTTATATAGAAAAATAATTGTTAATGGAATAATAAATATATTAACACTTTAAATCTTAAAATATATCACAGGTACATTTTGTTGTGTCTTTACTATTATTAACATTTGGTTCTACTGTATTTTCTGAATTATATTTTTTCCAACATTCAACATTTATTACATCAATTTTTCTATTAAATTTTACTTTTTTTTTCTTTGTTTTTATATCATCTTTTTCTTCATTATTTTTATTTATATTTTTATTATTTTTATTATCATTACTTATATCATTTGTATCTAAATCTATTTTAATATTATCTTTACTAATATCTTCATTTTCAAAAATCTTTGTAGGCTTTTTTTTTAATTTATTATTACTTTCTTTTTTATTTTTGACTTGAGAACTCATTAAAAAAATAATTAAATATTTTTAATAAATTTTTATTTATTTATTTTTTATTTTAATTATCAGTTATAGCATATATTACTTCTATATCCCTATCTCTTTTTAATTCTTCAAGTGTAGATGAAATATCTTTAAGAATATCTCTATTTTTTGAATTTTTATTCATTTTTTTTAATATAATAACACAATTCATTCTAACATTTGCAATTTTATCTCTTGAAAGTCTCAATATATAAGGAAATAATTTTTTTTCCAAAAAATCATAATTATATTCATCATTAGCAAATTCCTTTATTAAAATTGTAACTGTAATTCTAACTAAATAACTATCAGATTTAATCATAGTTGATAATTTAGATAATAATTTTTTTTCAAAATCTTCTCCTTTAAAAATATCATATAATCTTTTCATTAATTTACAAGCAGTTTCCCTAATAGCATAAACAGGATCATTTAACCATTTAATACAAATATTCAAAATATTTTCCATAAAAATTTTTTTATTTAATATCCTAGCAAGAACTGGAATAGTTTCAGCAATTTGATTTCTAATTCTCCAATTTTTATTATTAGAAATCTCAATTAAAGAAGGAATAATTTCTTCAACAATATTATCAATATTCATAATTTCATGTAATTTATCTAAATTTTTAATAAGAACCATTCTAATATCATGTTCATTATCTTTAATCATCTCAACAAAAATAGGATAAATATAATCATTAGTTAATTTTTTATCAACAAAAGAACACATTAATAATAAATTAGAAGCTAAAGCACTTCTTACATAATTATAAGAATCTTTTGATAAAGGTTTTAATCCAGATAAAACTTTAACAAAATTACTTTCTCTTCCCAAAACTTCAGAAATCATTTCTAAATTCCTACAAGCACTTGTTCTAACTTCAGCTTCTGGATCTTCAATAATTTTAGCATATGAATCAATAATAATATTTTTAATATCATTACTATTATTTTGAATTAAAGGACCAAATGAACAAACAATTGGTAATTTTTCAGAAAAAGTTAATCTAGTTCTCCAACTTTCATCATTTGCTAATTTAGGTAAAATATTAGATAAAAATTGTCCATAATCCATAATATTAATTACATTTTTTAAATTTTCAATAGAATCCATTAAATTAAATCTAACAGTATCATTTTTTTCATTAATTAATTTATTAAAAAACTCTTCAAAATCATTTCTTTCCATATAACAAGAAATTTTTTTTAAACAATAAACCAATTCAATTTTAACCATTTGATTATTAGAATTTAAAAATTCTCTCAATATTTTCATCATATCTTTCCTATCTTTCTCATTAAAACCACCATAACAAGTTCCAATAAGTGAAACAGCATTTCTTTGATAACCATTATCTTCAGAAGAAGATAATTCATTAATTAATTTCATAAGTTCAGAATTTAATTCATTTCCATATAAATCTAAAGCAGCTTCAATACTTAAATTAATTTCTTTTCTTATTACTGAATCATCAGTATGGAGAATTGTTTCTAATAAAGGAAAAATGTCATGAATATAATTTTTTCCTCCAATTCCTTCTATAAATGAAACAATGTCTTTTGATAATTCTAAAAGACAATCATCTTCCTCAATATCTAAACAATTAATTAAGTATGGAAGAAAATCTTTTCTGAAACGTTCTTGACCTATTTGATCAATGATTAATGGAATGTTGTGAATTGCATTTGTTTTTACTTTTGATTCTTGGCTTTGGAGATCTGATATTATTGATTTTAGAGTTGGTTGTTGGATGTCTGACATTTTTTTTTTCTTTGAATGGAGTTTTTTTTATGTTTTATATGTTTGTTTTATTTTTTTATTTTTATTTTTTTTATTTAAATAATTTATTTTTATGATATAACTTATATTATAATATTATTTTTATTAAATAATAATTAATTAATTATAATTTAATATTCATATACTAATGTCTTAATTTTGTTTTAATAAAATTGTGCCATCTCTGAATTTATAATATCTTGATTTGTATTTATTTCATTATTTTCAATATTATTATTATTTTCAATATTATTATTATTTTCTTCTTTATTATTATCATCTTTATTCTTATTTATATTGAATTCAAAGTTAATTTCATCATAAATACCTAATTTATTTCCTAATTTATAAACATTAATATCATTTAAAAAATTAGTTTTATTACAATATAATAAATCAGAACAATTTTGAAGTGTAAGACATTCATTTAAAACAACTTTTTGAAATAAATTTACATTTTCCTCATTATTACTATTTTCCTTTCCTATTTTATCAAAAGGAACTTGTTCAGAAAATCTAACAATATTTTCTTTCATTTTCTCAATTTGAGTTTCAAAAGAATCAACAACAGAATCATAATCATAATTATCTAAATTTTTAAATTTATTTAAAGACCTAATTCCTCTTTTAACTTCATCAGAAATTTTTTTAGTTTTACCAATTTCAATCAAAGCAACTTGAAAATATTCTTTCATAATTAATATTTTATTAATACATTTTTCTTTAAAAGAATCTAAAATAATTTTATTTTCTTCATAAATCTTTTGTAAATTACTAAGACTATTTTTAAAATTATTTTCTAAATTACTCAAACAATTATCATAACAATTATTAACACAATCTACTAAATTATCTATTTCACTTAAATAAACACTATTAATCATAGAAGAAGAAGTACTCATTGTATTATCCATTCTTTTAGCAAAATCAAAACAATCTTTTAACTTATTATCAATATCAAATTCAGAAATTTGATTTTGTTCATTTTGATAATTTTGAATTTCATTTTCAAAAAAAATTTTCATATTATTTGCTAATTCTTCAATATTAATTCTTTTAGTATAATCTCTTTCTAAACATCTTTTAATTAAATTTTGTAATAAAGGAGAAATATCATTTGGAATTTTAGGAAAATTTCCATTACAAATATTTTTACATAATTCATCTTGTAATATATCCATATCATAAATAGGTAATTCAGTACTATACATATCAATTAATAAACAACCAAAAGACCATAAATCATAATTTAAATCTTCACCATTAAAAACAAAATATTCTGGTGGTTGATATTTCATTCTTTCTTTTACAATTATATCATTATTAAACATTTTCTTTTCTGTTATTTCAGTACCAAAATCAAGTAATTTAATAGAAATTTTATCATTAATTCCAAAAACTCCTGGTCGAATATCAGAAGTTTTCTTATTTTCTGATTGTAATATTGTTATTATATTCATACATTGTTTTACTATATCTGTTCTATTATCTTCTGTTATTAAATTTTGTTTTAATGCTGTTTCTAATGAAAAAGCAAAGAATTCAAAAAGTAAATATGCCTCATCTCCTTTTATACATACACCTTTTAAATTTAAAAAATTTTCATAATCTTTAAATTTATCCCATAATATAAATTCATTTATTACTTTTTCATCTTTTGTAATGTCTATAATTTTAATTGTGTATACTTCATCTTTGTAATATGCTTTATAAAAAATACCACTTCCTGTTGTACATATTGGATTTTTATCTATTTTTATATCTGAATAATTTATTATTGGGATATTTAAATCTTTTATTGATTTTTCATTTATTTTTGGATTTGGCTTAAATCTTAAAAAATTTAACATTTTTTAAAAATTATTTTTGAAAATGGGTAATTATTTAATTTATATAATTGTTTTTAGAAATAAACGATTTAAAAGAAAAAATCAAAATTATTTTTGATAATATATTAATTGTATTTACTAAAGAAGTTAATAAAGTATCAAAGTATATTTTAGAAATTGAAATTGAATTAAACAACCAAACAAATAAATTAAATAATCTTGTTAATAAAGCAGAAAATTCTTTCCAACAATATGAATTATTAAATTATGAAATTGGAACAATTAAAAAATTATTATTAGAAGTAGCAGGAAAGATAACTCAAAAATTATTAAATGATATTTTATTAATTAAAAATCCAAATGAAGCAATATATCTTCTTATAATGATTTTTTATAAAATAATAAAAAGTATTGATAATAATGATAAAATTAATAATAATAATATTAAATGGGAAATTTTGCAAAAAAAATGTACATATTCATCATTTAATCAATATATATCACTTATATCAGAATTTTTTCATAATGGTTTAAATAAAGAAGATTTAGATGAAGCAATGCCATTTCTTGTTAATTATGAAAAATTAGAAGAAATATTAAAAAAGTTTGGCAATGAATATTTAATTATCCTTGAATTTATTAAAATTAATATAGATTATAATATTAAATTGAATATTATACAAAATCTATATCATGGGAGTTTGAACAAAAATAATAAAATAAATTATCTTCAAAATGAAGTAAATAATTTAAATTCACTTTTAGATAAATCCAAAGAATTATTTAATGAAATGGATAAGGAATTAACAATATTAAAATTTTTAAATATAAAAATGAAAAATTGGACTAAAAATAACAAAATATTTGCATTAAACATAATAACAAAATATAATTTACATGAACAATATAATATAATATATGAATTTTCTCAGACTTCAGAAAAGGAAAAATATATTATTAAACTAAAATCAGAATTTAAAATCAGAGATAATTTTTTAAATAATTTATTTGAAAATAAAGATAAATTTAGTAATGGTTTAAATCAAAAAATTCCTCAATCAACAATAAATTATTTATTTAATAATGAAAAAAATAAATATTTATTATCATTAGACAATCAAACAAAAAAAAAGAAAAATAAATTAAAATATTATGAATTAAATTTATTAATAAGAATTAAAGCTCCTTCAAGTATTAATATGGCTCAAATAAAAAATCAAAATATTAGTACAGAAGAAACTACTGGAAAAACTAAAAATGAAAAAGATATTTATAAATTAAATAATATTAATAATAATATTATAGAAACTGGTCAAATTTTGTATAATGATGAAAAAATTAAACTTAATCATTTTACTGAACATAAAAATAAAAATAATAAATCTGAACATACTTTAATTTTAGAAAATAATGAAATTGATTTAAATTGCTTATATTGTTATAAATTTTCAAATTAAATTACAATAAAATTAAATTTAATTTAAGTTAAATATAGTTATATATATTAAAAATATAAATTAAATAAATTATTTTTTATATTATTTCCTTCATATATTTCAATTATATTGGAATTACCACCAAAACATAACATTTTTTCTTCAAAAGAAATTATTGAATTAATTGATGTATTATATTTTAGAGGAATATTAATTTCTACATTATCTAAAGAATAAATTTCATTTAAATCTTGTCCTATTAGATATTTATTTTTATAATTATATATTGTATTAACTATAGAAAATTGAGGATATACTTTTGTACATATATTTAATATATCATTAAATTTAATTATAAAATTATTACATGAAACTAATAAAAAATTATTTGATTGTTCTATTGACTTAATTGAATATGATAATTCAGAATTATTTTTATATGAATTAATATTATTTTCAATATATATGTTTTTTTCTATATCAAAAATACTTTTTTCTTGAATCTTTTTCTCTCTAATATCAAATTTTTTTAATAAAGAATTATTTCCTCCTAAAACTATTTCATTATCATTTCTAAATTGTGCATTATTAATTGAAGAATCATTAAAATAATTGCATATTAATTTGGAAGTTTCTAAATCAAATAAATTTAATTTTCCATTATTTGAATAAGTTATTAATTTATTTGAATTTAAATGACATCCATTAATTATTATATTATCATTTATTTTTGTATCAAAAAAAATTGATTTTTTTTCAATTTGATTTATTTTTATTTTTTGTAAATTTTTTGAATTAATATTTGTTTGAATTTGATTTAAAATATTATCAATTGAAAAAGAAAAGGTATTAAAATCTCCAGTAATATAAATTTCATTATTATTTTTATAAATTGAAGTAAAATTTCTATTTTCCTTAAAATTAAAATTATCAAAACAAAAACATAATAAAGGAGGTTTTAAATTTTCTTCATAATTATTATTTGTTACAATATTTTCTAGTAAAAAACAATCATCATTTTTATGATTATTTATATTAAATTCATCATCATTTAACTTATAAATATTTAAAATCCCCCAATCATCTAAAGCAAATAACATTTCATTATTATCAATATCTTTAACTGTAGTCATTCCTACAATATTACAATTTTTACTACTAAAATAATTTAATTTTTCTTTCATTATCATTAGAAAAAAAATAATTTTAAAAAAATTACATATTAATAAATTAATTAAGTGATTTAATGAGTGTTTCAAAACATCAATCTAGAACAATAAGAATTATAGAACCAATTGCAAATTTATCAGCATATATTAATGAAGCACAAAAAATTTATGATTTAGAAAATAAAATAATAAGAATTCCAAAAAGAGAAAATTTTTTTTTAACTGCAAATACTGATTCTATAAACTCTATTAATTCAAAAACATTAATTCAAGAAAAAATACCAAAAATAAATTCACGTTTATATAATCCAATAAAAACAGATGATAATTTTAATGTAATAAAAAAAGTAAAAGAAATAAAAGAATTGGCTGAAAAAAGTTTAAAAACATATGATCCTTTTATGAGAAATAAAACAAGAGTTGCTTTTGATTCAAGAAATGCTGATATAATATTTGAAGCAAGAAAACAAATTAATAATTTTGAAAAAAGACAAGCTAATAAATTACTTGATAAAATGGGTTCTCTACATAAATTTTATAAAGAAAATAAGCAAATAGCTATAAATAATGTATTAATTAAATTATTAAATAGTGAAAGTAAAAAATTAGAAGATTTAGAAAAAGAAAAAACCAAAAATATAAAAGAAGGAAAAGCAACTGAAATTATAAATGAAAAATATTTTGAAGATTATTCAATCCTTCAAAAATATACAATAAAAGAAATTGATAAGATTATAAATATTATTCAAGATAAATATAGACAATTATTAATTCAAGCAAGAATAATAGAAAATAATAATAGAATTATTAATGATGAAATGTTTAAAGAATTAAATAGAATTGAAGATTTAAGAATTTATGCTCAATTTATTAATGAAGTTTTTAAACTTCCTAGAAACTTTGAAAAAAAAATTATAAAAAATGCTGAATTTACTATAAGTGATCATCAAAAAAATTCTATAGAAGATTTAGTTAAAAAAACTCTTAAACATTATAGTTTTTTACTTAATTCAAATTATCATAAACAAGAAAAATATGTTAATGAAATAATTGAAGATCCTAATACTTTAATTGATCAATTTCATGTTATTGAAAATGATATTATTAAATTAGTTTCTTTTGGTGAAAATATTTTTAATGAAAGTATAATAATGAAAGAAGAACATATAAATGTTATTAATGAATTAAAAAATAAATCAGAAATTTATGAAAAAGAATATAAAGTTGAGAAAGAAAAATATAAAAAGTCTCTTGAAGATTATACAAAAATTGTTTCATTAAAATCAAAAGATAAAAATAATTTTGCAGTAGATTTAATAAATGAATTATATGATTTCTTATTTATTAATCATGAAAAAGAACCACATCATGTTTTAGGAACAAGAATAAATTTTAATAAACCAAAAAAAATTCCAATTGAAATTAAATTAAAAGATTTAATATTAAAAGTTCAAAAAGTAGAAAGAAAAGTTAATAATTTAATAATGAATTTAGAAAATTATGAAATGAAAGATCCAAAAACATTTATTCCAATTATTAATGATTATAAAAGTGAATTAAAATTAACTAAACAACTCCAAGCAAAATATAAAATTGAAGAAGATTTGAATGTTAAAAAAATATTATTTAATAAGAAATTTGATAAAGTTATCATTAAAAGTAGAAAAACTGCAGCACCATTTAGAATTGCAAAAAAACATAAAAAAGTTGAATTAGATCCAGAAAAAGAGAAAGAAATTGAAGATATGAATTTAATATTTTATTAAATAATATAATTAAAAAAATTATTTTTTAATCTATTTTCCAAATTTAAAATATAATATTTCCTAAACTAAAATTTAAATAATATTTATTATGTTTAAATAATTTTCAAAATTGAGATTCATTGGCAACTTGGAAAAAATCTCTATAAGTTTGAAAAAAAAAATCTGCTAATAATTCATGAATTTTAACAACTAATTTAACATTTTTTCCATTTTGAACATAACTAATATCAAATTTATTTTTATCTTTCTCATTACTTTTTTTAAAATCATTTATATTCATTATATTAATTTTTTCTTCCTTATTATTATCATATTTAATAATCATTTCAAATTTATTAGTTTTTTCATCTTTATTAAAAGTAATAGTCATTTGTTTATTATGAGATAATAATCCTTCAACTTTTTCAACTTTAAAATCAATTTTTCTTATTTTTTGATTTTTCATTTCTTTTTTCATATCATATAATTTATTAACCAATTCTTCTCTTTCTTTTTTTAATTCTTTTATTTGTTTATCTTTTAGAAAACATTCTTTATTTTTTTCTTCTAATCTTACTAAAGAATCAGTTGCTTGTTTTATATATTCATCATTTTCTAATTTAAATTTTTTATATTGTTCATCATATTTATATTTATTATCTTCAAAATCTTGAATCATTTTTTTCACATTTTCTCTTTGCATTGCTAAATTTCTTATTTCTTCTCTTAAATCTTCTTTTTCTTTTTCAAGTTGAGTAATTTTTGTTGCTTGAAGTGCAATTGATGTTTGAAGTTTCATTTGTTCTTGTTCAAATTTTTCTTTATCTTCTGCTAAACTTTGAAGTAAATTTTTTTTTTCATATTTTAATTTATTTGTTTCTTGTTCTAATTGAGTTATTTTTCCATTATTTTGATTATCTGAAAAAAAATTTCCAACAAAATTTCCTATTTTACCACTTTTTTTTTTTGGACCATTTTTACTTCTTTCAAGACTTAATTTTGCTTGTAAATCAAATTTTTCTTTATTTAAATCTGTTATTGATTGATCTTTTTCTTGTATTATTTGTTCAAAATTTTTAATTTTTTCTAAGTAATTTGATGATTTTTTTCTTTCTTCTATTAAACCTTGTGCTAATATTTGAAGTTTAATTAATAAATCTTTAATTTTTAAATCTTCTTTTTCTTCTAATCCATCCATTTAAATAAGAATAAGAGTAAAAATTATAATTGAAATTATATTTTTATTTATCAAAATTAAATAATATTTTTTATTTATTTATTTATATTTTTTGTTACATATTCTAACCCTTTTCCAACTGTATTATTCTTATCTTTTAATGCTTGAATTTCAATTTTTAAATCATTACATTTAGAATTAAATAATAAAAGGATACTTCTATTATTCTT
The DNA here is from genome assembly GCA_023806865.1 of Isotricha sp. YL-2021a. Classification (NCBI taxonomy): domain Eukaryota; phylum Ciliophora; class Litostomatea; order Vestibuliferida; family Isotrichidae; genus Isotricha; species Isotricha sp. YL-2021a. The sequence goes on from JAJJLH010000003.1 coordinate 56,573, forward strand.
ATTGTCATTTTCCAAAAATTTAATTTCTTCTTTTTTATTATTTATTTCATTTTTCATTGAATTAATATTTTCATTTTCATTTGAATATATATTTTTCATTGAAGTAGTTTCCCTATTTAATTTCATAATTTGTTCTTTAATTTTTTCAATAACACTTTTTAAACTATTAGCTTCCTTTTCCAAATTTTCATTTTCTAATTTTTTTTCTAAATAATCACATTTATATTTATTAGTATTAATAATTAAATCATTATTAATTTTATTTGAATTTTCCAAAGCAATATTCATTTCTTTAACATTATTATTAAGTCCTTGAACAGTATCTAATAAAACAACAGAATTTCTTTTTTTCATTTGTTTTTCTTGATTAAATGGTTCAACAATATTAGTAGTAATATTATTTAACATATTATTATGATCATAATTAAATGAATTTCCACCTGTTGATGTAATATATGGTTTTGTACTATCATTTGTAGTCAAAAAAGCATATTTTGAATTTGAACCTAATGTCTTTAAAAATTCTTTTCTAAAATTATGTGAATATAATTTTTTCTCATTTGATGGAATTGTTTTTAATATTTGATTTACACTTAATTGCTTTGGGGGATATTTATTTATTCTTTTTGCTAATTTTTCTTGTTGTTTATAATTTTCTAAATTTTTTATAAAAACTTCTTTTATTGTTTTATTTTTTGAATGTTTTGGATATTTAATTGATGTAGAATTTAATTCTTTTAGCATTTTTTATATTTAAATTTTTTTATATGAATATTACTTAATAAATAGAATTTTTTTTTTATTTTTTAATGTAAGTTTCATAATAAAATTAAAAATAAAAATTATGGAAACTAAAGGAAATATTGAAGAAGAACATGAATTACAAAGACAAAGATTTATTGAATTAAATTCAAAACCAATTGAAGATTTAACACTTGATGAAATAATTAAATTAAGAAGATTACTATTTAGAAAGAATATTCCAGCAGAAAGTAAAAAAGATCATGTTAAACAAATTTTCTCAACTTTAAATTTCAAAACAAACGCAAGTACTTATCAAGATGATTTCTTTTATTCAGAAGAAAAAAAAGAAAGTACTTTACATCCAGATTTATATTATCATCATTTAAAATCATTTATGAAATCGTATGAACAAGAAAAAATGAAACATAAAATAATTATAAGAAAATAAAAGAATAAAATAATAAAAAATAAAATAATATAAAAAAATGAATTTTTATTTAAAAAAAAAAAAAATATAAAAATTATATAAAAAAAAATTATATTAAATTAATGGGTTGTTGTACTTCTCAATTTACAGATTCAGAATTAGAAAATGCAGAAACATTACAAGAAGTAATTTCAGTAATGAAAAAAAGAAGTGAAGATTTAGAAAAAGAAAAAGATGAAATAAATGAACATTTAAAAGATCCTTCAAAAGAAGTAACTTTTGTAAGAATTGATGATTTAACACAAGAAGATTTAGAAAGAAGAGTTCCTTATTTAGAAAAATTACATGAAGCTTATGAAGATGTTATTAAAACTATGGAAAATGTTGATTTACCTGTTGAAGAAACTAAACAACATTTAATTAATATTATGTCTAATCATTTAATTTCATATGATTTATCTGAAAAATATAGAAATGATGTTGCTAAGTTTAAACAATTTGCTTTTGAAAATGAAAAAAGATTAACTGAAGGTTTTACTAAACCTTTACATAATGATTCTTAAAAATTTTAATAATTTTTTTGATATTTTTTGAGTTTTATGAGTTTTTATTTAATTTTCTTTTTGAAACAATTTTTAATTTTTTTTTTTCTTTGATTTTTTTTTTTATTTTTAGTTTACAGAATTTATTTTTTTTTTATATATATATTATTTATTTTTTATATTTTTGTTTTTTAGAAAAAAAATATTTACTAAAAATAATTATTGTTTTATTTATACACCATCTAAAAAATTATTTTAAAAAATAAAATCCAATTATATCATTTTACAAAATTGTCTTTTATTTAATATTCTTATAATAATAAATATCATTTTGTGACATAGTTCTATTAAAAGTTTTTTCATAAAAATTTTTTTCTTTATTAAAACTTCGATTACTTTTATTATTTTCGTTTTGATTAAAATAATTAGACTTATTTAAAATCATTGTTCGATTAAAAAAATTAGAATTTGACTTTATTAAATTACTTTTATCTAATTTTTTCTTAAATAAAACACTATTTTTTTTATAATCAGGAATTTTTTGATGTAATTGTCTAGGTGCTTTATTAAAACTATAACCAATTAAACTTTTTTTAACATAATTAATATTAGGTTTATAAGTCCCAACTCCAGGATTATCTAAATTATATCTATTAAAATTAGTAGGATTATTCCAATTTTTTAAACTATTTTCTCTTGATTCTTTCCCAAAAACACAATTAGGATTTTTTTTCAGAATAATTTTATAACAATGTAAAATAGAATATTTTCCAATACCAGGATAATTATAATTAAAAGGTTTTTCATCTTTTTTACCTTCAAATTTATAAGAAATTATTTTATTTACTCTTATTGGATTATATGCTGCAGGACCAGGAGAAATATTTTCAAAACTATCATTCTTTACATTATGTATTCCTCTCATTGTATATTTTTGTCCTCCTGGATATAATCTTTTTATTGTATAGGAACCTACTCCTGGAGTTTTTGATCTTTTTGTTATGTCTTCATGTCCTTCTGCATTCATTCTATTTTTTTTTATTTTTTTTTGAAAATTATTATAATTTTTTATATTTACTTGAAACTTTTTGGATTTCGAAATGTGTAATTTGATGGATAATATGCTGCTGGTCCTGGAGAATCGTTTATTTCACTTGATAATTTTTGACCTCTTATACTTTTTGAAAAGGAGTATGCTTTTGTATTTTTTTTCATTTTTTTTTTTTAAATTAATTTTTAAGTTATTTTCTCAATTAAAATTAAAATATAAAGAAAAAATTTTAAAAATTGATATTAAAAAAAAAAGAATATAATATTTTATTTTTTTTATTTAAAAAATATTTAAAAAAATCAATTTTAAAAATCTTAATTAAATAACAGGGACAGTATTAGTTTTTGGAATATTTAAATAAGCAATGATATAAACAAAGAAAGTAACTTGTAAAGTCAAAGTAATAATTGAAGCAGCATACATTACAATCATAAGTAAAGAAACAGCTTGTACATATAAATCTTTATAAGTACAAATAACAATAATATTAATAGCACTTGGTGCAGATGCCATAAATAAAAATATAAAAACTAAAACATCATCACTTTTCAAATAATCTCTAAAAATCCAAATAATTAAAGGACAAGCAAGAAGTGGCATAACAATTAATTTCATAACAGAAATCCAAAATAAATCATAATTATTTAAAAAACTAACTTCATTTCTCTTAACCTCATCATTTTTATCACTAGGAAATTTAATAGAATCAGCAAAAGATAAACCTAATAAAAACATAACAATAAAACCATAAGATTTTCCAACCATAACATTAACTGAAATTAAAGTAGCATTTAACAAAGAACCAGGAGTATTAAAATAAGATTGAAAATAAGGATTTAAAGTAAATAAAATAGAAATAATAGAAGCAATTAAAGGAACATTAACAACACTTTTAAAAAAATCTCCAATATTCCTTTCAGGAGCTTGTGATTTCCTAGTTTCAACTTCTTCATTACCTTCAATTCTATGATCAACTAAATCTTCTTCATCAATTAAATAATAAGCACCAGACCATCTCCAAATATTAGAATAAATACTATTCATTGCAATATATAAATAACCTCTTTTTTCAGAATTACCATATAAACCTTTTTGTCTTGGAATAATAGTATCTAATAAAGGACCAATTACTTGCATTAAAACTATTGTCATTGATGTTGTATGTGGTGTTGAAAAAACTGCTTCTATAAATCTAGCTTGACATGGAGAATTTTTTAAAAATTTTGCTATTATCCATCCCATTAATAAACCAAAAAAAAATAAGAAACAACATCCAAATAATGAATCAAATATTAATTCGTAGTTTTCTATACGAAAATTGTTTACTATTTGAGCAAAGATAAAACATGGGAGTATTACGTTTGTTACTACTTTAGATAAATTTTTTTGAAAAGAGTCATCGACTATTTTATATTTTTTTGCTAGGATTCCTAAGGTTACTATGTATAGTAAGTGGAATGTACTAAGACTTGCTGAATAGAAACCATTTTGTAAGATTGATGAGTATGCCATTTGTTTTTTTTTTTAATATTTATTTATTATATAAAATTAAATATAATTATAATCTTTTTTCCCAATTTTTTTATAGGGTTAAGGAATATTTTTTTATTGTATTAAAAATTATTTATTTTTATACTTTTTATATTTCATTTCAAAGTTATAATGATTCAATTTTAAATCTAAAAAAAATAAAAGGTATTAGTATATAATTTTTATATAATATTCAAATTACTTATTGTAATTATTATATTATTCATTAAAATTTATATTATTTATTTCTTTATTCTTCTTAAATCTATATTAATATTTTCATTTATTTATATTTTAGGAGTGATAAAAATTTAATTATTAAATTATTTTTTTTACTTAATTTAAAAATTAAAATGAATCATTATCAATCATCTGATAATATAAATTATATTAATCCATTAGAATATATGACTAATTCATTTTCTCAATCCATTCATTCAACAATGATAGAAAATAAAATAAATTCATCAAATTTTTACAAAGGAAATCCTCTTAATAGAAAAAGAAAAAGAAGAAATCAAAATAAAATTCTAAATAGAAAAATAAATAAAATATTAAAATCTCAAAAATTAACAAATAAAAAATTAGAATGTATAGCAAGTATTTTAATGTCTAAATTTTGTAATTTAGATTTATATGATTATGAACATTTTGAAATTAATATAATAAAAAATGTAGATGATAATGATGAAAAAACAATTGATGAAAATCCATATGTAAGTTATGATGATGATTCAAAAAATGAAGAATTAGAAAATTCCCAAATTAATGATAAATCAAAAGATTTAGAAAATTCAAAAGAAGATGAAAATGAAAATGAAAGTCAAAACCAAAATAATAATATTCAAAATCAAAAAAATTATGATAATAAATTTTCAAATTTAGAAATTAATTTAAATGAATTGCATATATCATCAAATAAAATTAAAAATAAAATATATAAAAAAGAAGATAAAAATGAATATAATTTAAAATTGGAAGAAGAAGAAAAAGAAAAAGAAAAAGAAAATGAAAAAATAAATCAAGAAAATTTAAATATAAATAATAATAATAATGATAAATATAATATTTTACCTAAAAAAAAAGTAGAAATTGAAGAAATTGATAATTTAAATAATTTAAATATTAATTTAGAAAAAAATCAAGAAAATGATGATATTAGTATGAGTAATTTTTCTGAAGAAAAAAATGATATTCAAAGAAAAATAAGTTTAAGCCAACAAAGTAATCAAAGTGAAAAACCATTAAGTTCAAATATGATAAAAAGTTCCCAAGATAGATTTAAAAAAATTAGAGGATTTAATTTTAGAAATAATATAAAGAATAAAAAATCTTTTCAACAAAATGAAAAAAATGAAATTAATAAATTGTTGAATAGAGGACAAAATAATGATGTTCCTTTAAATTTTAATAATAAAGATAATATATAAAAGTAATTGGGATTATAATCAATATCTTTACTATTTATTTATTGATTAAATAGGTTTTTTCTCAATTATTTTTAAAAAATATTATTAGTTTTAGATATATTATAACTTATAATAAATCATATCTTAAATATTTTTTGATTTAAATATCATTTAAATTGAGTTAAATAATTTATTGAAAAAAAATATATCACTCATTAAAATATAATTTTTTATTATTTATTTTTTTTAAATATTACAATAAATAAAATCAATTAATTAATAATTTAATATCAAAAAATATTGAATTATGGGGATTGGGGATTGGGGATTGGGGATTGGGGATTGGGGATT
>JAJJLH010000004.1:0-62240 GCA_023806865.1 Isotricha sp. YL-2021a
CCCAATCCCCAATCCCCAATCCCCATTTGAAAATAAAAATATATATTATATTAAATTTTAAACATTCAAATTTTAAAAATTTTACAATAAAAAAAATTTATTAATATTTAAAACAAAATAATATAAAAAAATAAAAATAAATAAATATTTATTTAAATGACAACAATTTCCCTTCAATCAAAAGCATATTATAAAATAATGTTACATTGTCTAAAACACACATCAACAGATTGTTACGGATTATTATTAGGAAAATTAGAATCCTCAAAATTTATAGTAGAAGACGCAATCCCATTAAGTCATGACAAAATATTTGCTCCTCAATTTGAAATAGCAATAAAAATGATAAAACAATTTCTTCCAGAAAGTAACATTATTGGATTTTATGAAAATTTAATGTATAATCAAATGAAAGATGATTGTGAAATATCAAATCAAGCAATTTATATTTGTGAATTAATAAAAACAAATAATGATATTCTTAATCCAGTTTTATTTGAAATTTATTCAAGAGATAATAGAAATCAAGAAAAAGGTTTTTTAGAAGATGTTATTATTTTTAAAGAATATACTTTTAATGATAAAGGAGGATTTGATTTTGTTTGGGATTATGAAGAAAGTGATGTTGAATATCAAAAAATGAAAACTTATTGTGAAAAAAGTATTCAAAATGATATTGTTGATTTTGATGATCATTTTGAAAATGCAAATTTAGATTGGAGGAATTTATTTATAAAATAAAAAAACATTAAAACTTGAAATATTATAAAAATAAATTTTAACTAGTTTTAAAAGAAGTTAATTTAATAAAATCAATTTTATATAATATATATTTGTCTTTAATTTTATTTCATATTAATTTTTTATCTTGTAATTCAATTTTAATTGAATTATTGTTATCATCTTCAATATCATAAGGTTTATATAATTTTAAATCTTCTTCAGTTGGTTTTATTATTTTATTTGATAATGTTTCATTAATAATATTATTTGAAAAATCATTTTCATTATCATCAATTGAACTTAAGGAAATATTTTCTTTTTTAGAATAATTTTCAAATGCAGTTGAAGGTGCATCTTTATTATCTTCAATTTGATTATTTTTATTGTTTTCTTTTTTAATTTTTGAATCTGATAATTTCATTAACATATGAATTCGATTATATATATTATTTTCATTTTGTTGATGTCTTTTATTTACATTATTAATTATGAAATATACTAATAAAAAAATAAATAATATTATAAATGCTCCTATTATAAACATTTGAAAAATACTTAATTCGGAATTTGATTCTTTTTCTTTTGATTTATCATGTTTTTTTAATTGACCTGGTGGTATTTTATTTTGACCTGGTGGTATTTTATTTTGTCCTGGTGGGATTTTATTTTGTCCTGGTGGTAAATTATTTTTTTCTTCTAATTTGTTATTTTTATTTTGTTCTAATTTTCTTTCTGTAATATTTTGTGAATATGATAATAAAATTATTATAATTGTAAAAATAAAAAATTTCTTCATTATTTTTTATATTTTTTTTTTTTGTTTTTTTATTTTTATTGTTCTCTGCTATTTAAAAATTTAATTTAATTTTTTATTTTAAGTTAAATAATAATTGAAAAAATTATTTTATAAAGTTTCTATTTAACATTTCAAATTTGTTAATGTCTTTTTCAACATTATCAATATCATCAAATACAGAATTATTATTTTTTTGAGTAAATGAATTCATTGAAAAATCACTTCTTGTATTCTCTACTTTTGAATTTATATTTTTTATATTTTCATTATTACTTATAACATCATAACTACTATTACTATATAATGATTTATTTTTTGATAAAATATTTTTTTTATCATTTATACTATCAATACTATCATTATCAGGTAAAATATTTTTTTTTCTTTTTTCAATTCCATTATTAATATAAAAATTACCATTATTTGTTATTCTTGAATAAAATGAAGAATCCATTGACTCATTTTCTTTATATATATTATTTGTATTTCTAATATTTTTATTAAAATCATTTATTTTTTTATTATTATTTGATAAATGATCATTTTTTGACATTTCTATATTGAAACTTTTAATTCTTTTTTTATTTTTTTTTTCATTAGAATTTTTTAAAATATCAGAAATTGCATTTGAAATATTTTTATTTCGAGAATTATCTTGTTGGCTTTTTGAATTTATTTCTTTTATATTTATATTAAAATTTGGATAATGCATACTTTTTAAATTCATATAAAAATTCCTATCAACTTTTTGGAGTGTTGGATTTTTGTCTAATTGAAAAATAGATAATCCATTATTAATGTTTGGTAAATTTGATTTTGGTATTTTAGTTTCAATTATTTTATTAAAAAAATTATTTTTATTATATTCTGAATTTATTAAATTTTTATATAAATTATTATTAATAGCAAAATTATTTGATGTTAGTCTTTGAGTTTTTGATTGATTTGATAATAAAGAATTCCTATTTTTTTGATTAGTAATGATTTGATTTTTATTAAAATTATTCATTATATTTATATTTTGAAGGGTATTATTTGAAAAATAATTCAAATTATTTGCATATGAAGGAATATAATTTTGATTTATTATATTAAAATTTCTTGATTTAATTTTGTCTTTATTCTTTTCATTTATAGTATTTTTTTGAATAAATTTTCTTTCTTTAAGAATATTATCAGTTAATAATAAATGAAACATTTCTTTAACTCTATTAACACCAAATTTAATCTCAGCATCTTTATAATTATAAATTAGCGTTTTAATATCATTAAAATTTAATATAATACAAATAAATCCATTTTTTCCACATAAAATAATATATCTACCATCATTTGTAATATTAAAAAAAGAAATATCAAAAATTTGTTCTATTTGTTTACAAATTTGATTTTTCCTTAAAAAATACATATAAAAATTATTTCCATTACTAAATAACATTAATTCACCTGTTATATCAAAATTAATTTTATATGTATTTGGAAATTGAATAAAATCAATAATTCCAATTCCAGTATTTATATCTTCTAAATCTTTAATATCAATTTGATTACTTGATAATAAAATAAAAATATATTTTTTAGAAGGATGAATTTTAATATCTAAAATATAACCGAATTTATTTATATCATAAAAGATATGTTTTTCATTTACTAATACTAAATTATTATTTATTGAATTTAAATTACCAATTGTTATAGAATTTTGATTTGATAAATAACAAATTCTATTATCATTAATATCTTCATAAAAATAAGAAAAAGAATTTATTTTATTATCATTATTTATATTTTGTTTAAAGTCATCACATATTTTTAAAACAAAATCACATATATAGTTTTGTAATTCAATATTATAAATTCTAAGCATTCCAGAATCAAATCCAATACAAATATAATTATTATTAATATTATGATTAAAAGAAATTGAATCAATTTTAAAATTTGCAATTTTATCTTTATTTAAAAGTAAAAGTTTATCATCATTAATATCAAAAATATATAAATTTCCCATGTCATCACCAACATATAGTAAATTGTTATATTTAGGATTGATTTTACATGTGGTAAAATTAATTTCTTCATAATTAACACTTACATTATTAAATTTAATTCCATCAAAATATGATTTAATTAAAAGACCATTCTCACTAATTGTATAAAATGCAATATTATTATTTTCATTTTCACATAATGATAATTCTAAAGAAATAATTTTATTTTTATGTCCATAAGGAACTGGTTTTAAAGAGTCTTTTTTTTTATATAAAATTGATGATAATTTACCATAAAAAGTTTCACCATTTAATAAAATAAGATATATTATATCATTTTTTTCATTTATATAAACAAAACATAAAGAATTCATTATTATATTTTGATTTATTTCAGAAATATTAATAGAATATTTTTGATTGTATGAAACTAAATCATAAATATTAATTAAACCATTATTGCTTCCTAAAATTATCACTGTTTCAGAAATTGATAAATATGTGAAATTATAAATAAAATCATAATCTTCTTCATCATCTTCTAAATCAATTTCATTTTCAATTGTATTTAAAGAAATTTCTTTTATTAATATTAATTCTTTTGAATAAATATTACATTTACCATTTGTTGATAAAATTAATATTTTTATTGAATTTTCAATGTCATTTAATGAATTATTATATTGAGAATTAAAATGAATTATTTTCATTGATTTAGGAATATAATCAAATGGTTCAATTGATATTTGATTAAGAATTTGAAAACTATATCTATTATTATTATTATCTGATAAAATTCTTATTGATAATATTTTTTCTTTACATGAACAAATTAACAAATTATCTTCAAAAATATAATATAATGATTTTATTGAAATATTTAATCCAATAATTTTGCAATAATAATTACATGAAATATCTAAAGTATCTTTTTCTAATTTTCCTTTAAAAATAATCATATCATTATTTTCATTTAACAATGTAATAATAAAATCTAATTTATTATTCAAATCCAAAAATACTTTTTTTATTTTTATTTTGAAATATTTTTTTATATCAATATTCAATTCTTTATATAAATTTATATCATTTTCAATATCATAAATAACAATTACTAATTTTTTTTCTTTTTCTTTTATTTCTATAGTCATTATAAATTTTCCTCTTTTAATAAATTTAATTGTTCTTATATTATTTCCTGTACTTAAACCATAAAAACTTTTATCAGGTTCAAAAAAAAATTTAAGTATTATTAAATTTTCTGAAACATAACAAAATTTATCATTTTCATAACTTATATCATAACTCATTTTATTGGGATTAAAACCATATATATTTTCTATTAATTTTGAAATTGACATTAAACAATTTAATTAGTTATAAATAATAAATAAATTAAAAATGAATAATGAAAATTTTTCAAATGGAAAAATGAAGTTTGGAATTTATTCAAAAGGAATTATATTCATTTTAATTTACTGTTATTTAAATTCATTTATTAATAAAAATTACAATTTAATTTTTGGAAATATACCTATGTTTACTTTATATTATTATGAATTTTTTAGAATTATTACAGGATTTTTTATTAGTGAAAATTTATTTGAATTATTATTTAATATATTTATAATATTTACAATTTTTAATTATTGGGAAAATAAAGAAGGAACTTTTAAATTTGCTATTTTAATTATAATGAATTTAATTATTGTACAAATTGTAATGGGAATTTTATATATTATATTATCTATTATATTCCCTATTGTTCAAAGTTATCAAGTTAAATCTCTTCCTTTTTTAGGAATTGCTTTTCTTGTCAAACATTTACTTTTAACTAATACTAAAAAAATATATGTTTTTCCTGGAAAAGAATTAAATGATAGACTTTTAGTTATAATTTATTTTTTTTGGTTTTTATTTATAAATGGAAGTGAATTCAAATTTGAATTAATTATAAGTTTTTATTATGGATTTTTAATGTGTAAATATCCAAAAATGTATACTTTACAATCATTAACTGATGATACAGTTTCTACAATTGAAAATTCAAATAATATGAAATTTATTTCTAATATTGATAGTTATATTATGAAATCGCTAAATATTCTTCCTGTTTCAAATTTATCAATAAATAATGATGAAATTATTAAATTAAATAGTAAAAATGTAAATGAAATTAAAGTTAATAATGAACAAAAAGATAGTAAAGATATAAAAAATATTGATGATAATTTACAAATTGATATTGATATAACTAATAGTGATACTAAAAATTATAATTAATTTTAAATTATATTAATTGAGATAATTATTATTTAAATATATATTTTATTCATTTTCATTATCACTACCATCTGATAAATCATAACCAAAGAATTTAATTATATTTTCAATTGCATCTTTTCTTACTTTTTTAACACTTTTAATACCTTTTTTAATCTTTGAATAATTTTGTTTATTTTTTAAATAAAAAATAATATTATCTTCATTAACATCTTTTCCTTCATCTAATAAATAATTAGTAAGACTCATTAAATTTTTCATATTTTCTTTTTCTATTTTTTCTTTTTTACATCTTTGAACAATATTATATAAATTTAAAGGGACATGAAAACATTTATTAATTAATTCAACACCTTTTGCCCCACAATTATCAAAAGTTCTTAATTGTCTTAAAAATATTGATTCAGCATTAGAATTTTTAGTTTTTGCATATAATTTCATATATTGATTATATGTAATTTTATTACCATCTTTATCAAGTAAAAATTTAAATGATTTTTTTATTTTTCTATCTAAATCAATTAAAATTTGAATAGATTCCATTGTTGAATTTGTTTTAATAATATTTAAATCATGTATATTTAATGTATGATAAATTGCAGTATTAATTGCATTTTTATTTAAATTTCCAATTGAATTTAATGATAAATCTTGTCCTTCAAATAAATATGAAATATTTTTAAAAGTTGAATTTTTCATTCTATATTTTTGTTCTGTATATCTTCCATCAATTATTGATATTGCTAAATCATTTAATGTTTTTCTTTCAATTAAATAATCTATAATATAATCTTCATTATCATTTGAGTCTTTATAAATCCAAAGAAAATCACCTAATGATAAATTTCTTTCTTCTACTTTTATATTATTTTTATCATTTATTAAATTTAAAATTTCATCTTTAAATTTTTCATTGTTTGAACCTTTTTCTCTTAAATCTATTATTAATATTATATTATCTGTTATATTTTTTGATTGATTTTTTTCAATAAATGTTCTATATTTTTTAATAATTTCACTTTGAGTATTTTGTCTTTTTTCAATTATTTTTTCTTTTTCATAAGTATTAAAATCAATTTCTCCATTATCTTCTTTAATTATATTAATTCCTTCTTTTCTTAATTCAATACTACCAAATCTAATTAAATATTCATTTATTTTTATTTTTTTTCCATGTATTTCATCAATTAAACCTAAATTTTTTAATTGTATAAAATCATTTTTTTCATTTGTATATTCTAATTTAATATTAATTTTACTTAATTGTTCTTTTAATGTTAATGACATTGAATAAATATCTTCAATATTTATTTCAATATTATCATTTTGAAAAAATAAAATATATGCACAAATTACACTTGTCCATTGAGAAGAATATATTGGAATATTTATTAAATTTTTTTTATATTTTGTTTTATTTCCAATTTTTAAATTCTCTTCATCAGAACTTAATTGACTTTTTAATAATTCATTTCTATTCTTTATTCCTTTTAATTTTTTAGATTTTGTTTTTGTTTTTAAAATAATATTTGGTTGTATTTGATATGCAAGAGTTAAATAATCTATATTTTCATTTTTTATTTTTTCTTTATATGATTTAATTAATTTTTCAAATCTAAGTGATAAATTTTCACCTATTCCTTCTAAAGTCATTGCCTGTGAACTTGTTAAAATAGGAAAAGGATATTTTTGAATACTCATTGCAACCTTTTTATATATTATGAATAAATTTTTTAAATTTCTATTTCTTGCATCATTTGACATTTTATTAAAGTTTTCATAATAAAAATCATTAAATGCATTCATACATTTTTGTTCAGACATTAAATAATTATTTTATGAATTCAAATTTAAATGAACAAAATTATTGTTAAAAAGAATATTTGGGATAAATAAAAATATTAAAAATAAATATATAACTAATAATAATAACAATAAAAAATTTTAGTTCATAAAAAATTAAAAAGGATTTTATATATCAATTATTAAAAGAGTGTATTTGGATTTTCATTTTTATAATAAGTAATTTAATAATATAAGTATTATTCTGGTAAATAAATAATTATAAATCAATTATTTAAAATTTATTAATTATTTAATGTATGGTATGATAAAAATATTTCAATTATAAATTATATAATAGAAAATTATATTTAATTATTATTCATCTTCATTTTCTTCTTCTTCATCCCCTAAATCTGCATATTTATTAATTTCTTTTTTCATATTTTTTATTTCTTCATATCTTTCTTCAATTTTTTCTTTTAAAATTTTATTCTGTTCGATTTTTTCTTTTCTTTTTTGTTTTGTTTTTAAATTATTTAAATATTTTTTTCTTTCTTTTTTTGAATGTTTTTTTCCTTGATTTCTTAAAAAAGTTTCCCTATCTTTTTCATCAAAAGTTATTTTAACAGGTTTTTTTTTGAATTTTTTTTTTCCTTTACTCATTTTAAAATAAAAATATTCCAATTTTTAATAATTTAAATTAATATTTCTTTTAATAATTTTTATTTTAAAATTATTTTATGATTATCTGCTAAATTTAAAGATAAAAGAGACAAAGTTTCATCTTCAATTAAAGTTTCATCTTCATTTTCATTTTTTATATAATAAGAAAAATCATCATTTTCCATTTTAAATAATTTAGTACATAAATTTCTTAAATTTGATAAAGATGTTGCTTTAGGGAATTTTTTTTTCTTTATTTGATCATTATAAACTAAATTAACTTCGATTATATTTCCTTTAATTGTATTTGTATTAACTTTTGTTAAATTTACAAAATCATCAATTGGATCAAAATATCTTTTTCTTAATACAAAATATTGACTATGATTTTCATGCATATATTTCTCAAATTCTTCTTTATTAAAATTAGTTTCATCTATTTTTTCATTTTTATTTAAATACATTTTAAAATATGATTCAACAGATTTTTTCAAATAAAATTTTTCATAATCTCTTCTTAATATTTTAGTAACAATTGATTTATTTAGTACTGATAAATTAGGATTTCTCCCTATTAATTCTATTTTTGCAGTTTCTTGTCCAATTTTATCAATAAACATATTATTTAAAATATCAATATTTTTCAAACTTAATTTTTCTATATCTATCATAATTTGATTAAAATCTTTTTCAGGGAACATATTATAATCAATTGAAATATGAGCTATAGTTGATTTGAAATCATCAATTAATTTTGTTTCCCATTCTTCTTTTGTGAATATTTTTTGTATTAAATTTTGATTTAAATTTATGTATTTTAAAACTGGAGATTTAAAAATTTTATATCCAAAAAAAAAATGTTGAATTCTATTTTTTTCTAATGATAAATATTTTAATTTAGGGATATTTTTATGTATTTCTTCAATGTTTTTATCAATAAATTCTTTATTTGTTGATTTTTCATATACTTCATTATTAATTAAATTACCCATTAAATATAAACTTTCAAGATTAATAAATAAAGGACATAATTTAATAAGAGAAAATAAATCTAAACCACATTTATTAAGTACTAAACTATTTAAACGTAATTTTTTTTCCCCTGATGAAAATTTTTTAATTTCTTCATCAAATTTATCATCAAATTCTAATAAATTTTCAGAAAAATTTAACATAGTTAATCTAGGAAGAAGTGTTAATAAATTTAAAATTTCAGTCCATTTTGTTAATAAAGTTTTAGTTAATTGTAATTCTTGAACTCTTGGTATTAAATCAGATAAATTATTTCCTAAATCTCTAACATATGAATTAGTTAAATCAATACAAATCATTCTTTTAAATTCAGAAAATTCTTTAACTGCTTTTTCTTTACCAACTAATTCAATATTAATAATTTTTTTATTAGTTTGAATAAAATTATCCATTTCTAAACCTTGATCAACAAATTTATTAAAATCATTTCCTTGAGAACCATAAAAATTATATTTATAATTTAAAGCATCAATAAAATTTTGTCCAAAATTAGGTTTAGAGATTCTAATTAAAGAACCAGAATTTAAATTATTATTTGTTTTAAAATATTCATATCCTTCAACAGTTCCATTATGTTTTCCTCTTGTTTTATCATCCCATTCTACACCAATCCAAATATCATTTTTATTTACTTCTTTTTTATGCATTAAGGGACCTACATATTTTATTGTTGCTGTTTGGTCATTTAATTCTATTTTTGAACCTATTAAATTTTCACCTTCTTCTACTTTTGTTTTTGTTACTTTTGGGAATTTTAATGTCACTTCTGGGTTAAATGATTTTTCATATAAGTCATCTTCTATGTATAAATTTGGATTTATTTCTAATTCTTTGTTGTTTTTAGTCTCTTCTTTTTTTTCGTTTTGATTTGATGGTTCTGACATTTTTTTAAAAAAATAAATTTTTTAATTTATTTCGTATTTAAATATTAAATTAAAGTTAATCATTATTTATTTTTTAATCATTATATATTTTTTAATCAAAATAAATTTTTTATTTTGAATTTTTAAATATATAATAATGATTATAAAAATGAATTTAAGGAATAAAATTAAAATTAATAAAATTGATATAAGAAATTATTAATGGAAGAAATTATAGAATCAGTAGGTTCTAATGATAAATATCAAAGAATAATTATTGCAATTCTTTTAGGTTGTTCCCCACTAGCAACAATATATACTCTTCAAATATCTTATTTAACAAAATATCCAGATTTTTTAGTTCGTCGAATTAATTCAAAACAAAATTTTACTATTCAAGAATATAATTCTTCAATTTGTGATTCATCAATTTATGAAATAAAAAAATATCCAAATACTTCAATTGATAATTGGGCTTATAATTTTGATTTATATTGTAATAGAAATTTTTATAATTTATTAATTACTTCTGCTATTTTTATAGGAGGAATTACAAGTGCTGTTATTATTTCTCCTTTTCCTGATAAAGTTGGTAGATTAAAAATATATAAAAGTTTTTTTATTGGAGTTTTTATTTGTCATTTAAATTTCTTATTTAGTATTGGACCTATTCATATTATTTTAATAAATTTAGTTGGAGGGTTTATTTCTTTTATTTATTCTTTGAGTTTTGTAATTATTACTGAATATCTTACTCAAAGTATAACTGGCAAAGTATTTGGTTTATTTAGTGCAATTTATCCTATTTTTGGTATTTTAATGGGTTTTTATTTTTTAACTATCAATAATTATAAATTATTATTTTTATTTACTACTCTTTTAAGTGGAGTTATATTATATTTAATATTGAAATATATGACTGAAAGTCCACTTTGGTTAGCATTGAACGGAGAAAAAGAAGAATTTATTAAAGTTTTAGATAAAATAGCAATGATAAATAATAAAGAAACAAATTGGGAGAATTTCAAAAAATACAATATGGAAAAAATAAATGAATTATGTTTAAAAAAGGAAATTACAAAAATAAAAGAAAAAACAATATTTGATATTTTAACCTTAAAATCACAACGTAAAAATTTAATAATTCATGCATATTTATGGTTAGCATCATCAATAAATTTCTTTGGTATAATATTAAACCTCAAAACAATGAAAGGAGGATTTTTTGCTAATAGTATATCAGCTTTTATAGGAGAAGCAATATCAGAATTATTTGCAGGAATTTTCTCAGATAAATTAGGAAGATTACCTTGTATGAAATATCCTGCTTTTATTGGTTCAATTTCTTTTATTATATATTTATATGTTCCTGATAATTTTAAATTTATTTTTGTATTTGGAGCAATGTTAGGTAATGCTTCAATGTTTGCTATTATTTCTATTTATACTCCTGAAGTTTTTCCTACTCCAATTAGAGGATTAATTTGTGGTTATACTAATATTTTTGCAAGGATAGGACCTTTACTTTTACCTTATTTAACTGAGATTTTGGGAGATGGAGTTAATTGGATTTTTATTATTGGTGGTTTTGGTTGTGGGATTGTTTGCTTTTTTATAGAAGAAACTTTAGGTAAGGAATTACCTAATATTATTCCTGAGGATGAGGAGCTGAAAGATAATTTTTTGAGTGGTGATGAAAATGTTAGGGAAAGTTATAAAAAAATAAATCATAGTTATCATGTTAAGTCTATGAAAAGTGGTAGATTTAAAATTTAAAATTTATATTATAATAATTCTATTACATTAATATATCATATTATTTAAATTTAATATTTAAATAAAAGTTTTTTAAATTAATTTTTTTATATTTTTGAATTAAATTTTAAAAATATATACAAAAAAATATATTTAAATTAAGCTATAACCATTTATAAAAATATATTCATCACAACAAATTAATTCCAATGAAGAAAAATAATTTAATTAACCCAAACTTTAATAGTTCTATCATTACTACAACTAATCATCATATCATTAAACTCAACAATATCATTAATTCTAGTTTTATGAGCATCAATTTCAATAATCATTTGAAATTTAAATTCAACACTCCAAAATTTAATAAAACCATCATCACCAGCAGAGCATAAATCACCATTTTTCAACTGAATAATAATACTAATCCCATTAAGATGAGCATCTCTAATAACAAAATCAGGTTGATATTCACCTTTCTGAAAAGTATCTTCAGGGATATTAATATCAGGAATATTTCCCAATTTATAAATATAAATATCTAAATTAGAATTAAAAACAATTCTCCCATCAAATAATTGAATAACACATTTACTATTAATGGCTTTGAAAGTAAATTCCAATTTCATTTCTTTACCATAAGAAACAATATTCCCAGTATTATCTTCACTTATAGAAAGTAAATTACCATTTTTTAATTCAATAATACACCAAATTGTTTGATTATGAGGATAAAAATTATATAAATCTTTCCCATTTTTAATATTCCAAATAATAACTTGTCCATCAGCAGAACAAGAACATAATTTTTTATTTCTTAATATTAATAAACAAGTAACTGTACTTTTATGACCTACTATTGTTAATAAATCATCAGTTTCTATATCTTCAATGAATATTCTTCCTTCTGTTGTTCCTTGGATTAATTTTAATCCATCTTTTCTATATATGATTGCTGCTGTGTATATTTCTTTTTCAAATTCTACTGATTCAGGAGTATTTTCTTCTGATATATTTAATATTTGGTATGTTGTTGATGAACATACTAGAATTCTATTGTTTTCTATTGGGAAGATTTTTAATATTTCTGTTGCTACGTTTTTTAGGATTAAGTTACATGTGTTATATGGGGATGTTAATTTTGGGGAACAACAACCCATTTTTTTTTATTTAGAAGTTATTTTTTTATTTTTTAATTTTGAAAATTTAAAAATAATATTATTAATATAATAATCTTTATATTATTTTTAATTTATTAAATATACAATTAAATATAATATTATTTATTCAATTTTTTAATTTTAATAAAAGGCACTTTTCTCAAACCAAAAGACCTAATAACCTTTTCCTTATCCAACTTTTCCATATTTTCCAAATTATCAACATTATTAATTTTACTAAACATATATGAAAAAATATAACTTTTATAAGCATCCTGTGCTAAATTTTCAAAAGCGGGATTAGAATTAATCAAAGTTTCAAACTTATCTTGAATATCAATAATTTTACTTTTATCAAATTCATATTCTTTTAAAACAATATTCTTCTCTTTTAACCTTTTTAACATATCAATTTCATTATCCATTAAAATTAATAGTGATTTCCCATAAGAATTAGGACCTCTTGCAGTTCTCCCAACACGATGTAAATATTCATTTGGACTTAAAGGTAAATCATAATTAATAATCCAATCAACTTGAGGAAAATCTAATCCTCTTTGAGCAATATCAGTACATAATAAAATCCCTTTTTCAATTTGTAAAAAATTTTTATATATTTCTTCTCTTATTGATTGTTTTAAATCACCATGTATTGATTTTACTTTTATACCAACGTAATTTAATAAATCATTATAAAATTCTACTTCTTTACATGAATTGAAAAAAATCATTATTTTTTTTGATTTATTTTTTTTTATAAAAGTATATAAAAATAAGAATTTAATATCACCTGATAATTTAATAAAACCTTGATCTAAATTAGATAAAGTTGGTGATTGATTTAATTTACTTTCTATTTTAATATAAATTGGATTTTTTAAAGATAGTGTATTTAAATTTTCAACTTTTTGATTTAAAGTTGCTGAAAAAAGTAAAGTTTGTCTTTCTTTTGGGATTTTATTTAAAATTTCTTTTAATTCATCTTCAAAACCATTTTTTAATATCATATCAGCTTCATCAATAATTAAAATACATAAATTATTACAAGAAAACCCTTCAGTTGAATTTAAATGATCTAATAATCTCCCAGGAGTGGCAATTAATAAATTAATACCTTTTATTAATTGTTTAGTTTCTTTTTTTCTATATCCACCTCCAATAATTAAACCACAAGTTTTTTTAATATTAAAAAGTAATTTTTTTGAAATTGAATAAATTTGAAAAGCTAATTCTCTTGTTGGAGTAATTACAATTATTCCAACTCCTTGTTTTTGAGAAAAATTTGTTCTTATTAACATTTCCATTGATGGTATTATAAATGATAATGTTTTACCTGAACCTGTTTTTGCTGTGCATAATATGTCTTTTCCTTTTTGAGCTATTGGTATTGTTTTTAATTGAACTTCTGTTGCTGTTGTGTAACCCTCTTTTGATAAGGAATCTATTGTTTCTTTTGTTAGTGACATTTCAGAAAAGAGAGTATTTGAGAAAAATTTGTCTTTTAATTCTTCTTTTTTTAATTTTTCCATTTTTTAGGATAAAAATTTTTTTTAATTATATTTTTTAGTTAATTATTTTTATTTATTATGTCTATTGTTAATAATATTGAATTTGATTTGTTGTTTAATGCAAATAAAACTAATGATTTAGTTATTATTAATTCTATGTTGAAAGAAATAATTTTTCAATATAAAAATAATATTGAATATATTAAAAATATTTTTCCTTATTTGAATAATAGTAATAATAAAGAAATATTAAAAGAAAATATTAAAAATATTATTAAAGAAAATTTAAAAGAATTTGTAAAAAAAAATAATAAATTAAAATTAGAATGTCAAAATATTGAATCAATATATAATAAAAAAATTGAGGAAAAAAATGTTGAATTATTCCCATTAATATATATACTGAATAAATTAAAAGATGAAAATTTTATTTTAAGTAATTCTATAATGATGAAAGATTCATTTTTAAGGATTTATAGAAATAATATAAAAAAATTAAGAGAATTATATTATTATGGACATGAAGAAGAAAATAAAGAACGTTATTTATTATATAATAACAAATTATATTATGAACATATAAAAGAATTAGAAAAGTTTCAAGAATCATTAAATAAATATTCTAAAAATTTAAATAAAGAGAGCATTAGTAATAGAAATTTAGAAAATGAAGCAAAAAAATTAAAAAGAATATTAAATCAAAATCCTAATTCAAGAATATTAAATACTGAAACATTTTATTTTAATAATATTTTATATCAAGATGAAGAAATAGAAAATTCTTTAATTTTTAATGAATTAGAAAAAGAAATAGAAATATCTAATTCTTCAAGTTTTTCTGATGATGAAAGTTATATAAATTATGATTTAGAATTGAATTTAAATCTTAATTTAAAAGATATTAACAATTCATTTAATTCAAATTTTTTTCAAGATTTAAATAAAACAAAAATACCTTTAAAAAATAAAATATATACAAGTGATTATCAAGAGCAAAAAATTCCACAGTTAAATTTAAAACAAATTAAAAGTAATAAGATAAGAGTTAATACTGAAAATAATTATAATTATTTCAAAAATGATAATAATAGTGTTCAATATAAAATAATTAAAATGAAAAAAAAAATTCAAAGACAAAAATTAAAAATTAAAAAATATACTGATATTATTTCTAATTTCAAATCACATTATATAAAAATGAAAATATATATTAAAAGACTTACCTTATCCTTAAATAATGAAAATATAAATGTTCCAAAATTAATAATTTAAATTTTGAAGAAATATAAAAAATTGTAATACTATAAATTTATAGTTGATATAAATTAAATAATTTTATTAAAAATTCATATATATTAATAATTATTATTTTTATAATAATAAAATATTAACTAAAAAAAATTTTTTAAATGGGTTTAACAATGTGTGTATGTGATAATAAAATAAAAAATGATTTAGTAAATGATGATTTAATGGTAAATGTTCCAAATAATAATTCATCAAATAATAATTTAATAACAACTCCAGAAACTGGAAATAATGGATTAGAAAATAAAGAAGAAAAAGAAAATGAAAATGTTAAAGAAAATAAAAATGAAAAAAAAGAAGATGATATTTTATCTGTAAATAGTATAATTCCAGAACAAAAACTACATTCTAAAAATAATAATGAAATTATGTTTATTGGTGATTTACAAAATAATGAAAATAAAAATGAAATATCTTCTTTTGCAACTTTAACAAGATTAAAATTAAATTTTTATAAAGATAAAGCTCAATTTATTTCTATGAAAAGACCAATTTATTCTTTAAATCTTAATCAAATGTTAAATGCTGATTTAATAAAAAATAATGATAATAAATTACTTTTATGTATTACTTTATTAGAAAATGAAGAAAAAAAAATTTTTGAAACAAAAACAAAAGAATTATTATTTAAGTGGTTATGTGTGTTAAATTATTTTATTCCTTTAAGTCAGGTAAATTAATAAAAGAGTAATTTTATATTTTTTGTATAATATTTTAATAAGATTAATTTTATATATTTTTATATTATTTATTACCAACTTGAAATAAGATTTAATTTTTAAATATTTAAAGTTATACTTAAAATTACAGGTTTATGGTCAGAAAAAGACATTTCTGATAATGATGAATAATTTTCACATTTATAATTATTTAAATTTATATTATAAAAAATTCTATCTGTATATGAAGGAATATGATCTTCATTATCAATTTTATATTTATAACCTGATATATTTTCAACTTTATAACTTGGTTCAAATTCAATTTTATTTTCTTTAAAATTACCCATTTTAATTTCTCCTTTTTCAATTGAATTATTCCATTGATCAAAAGGTAAAATTTCTGATTTAATACCTTTATCAAAAGGTAAATTTTTAGAATCTTCTAATGATATTTCACTTCTAGAATTAAAATCACCTAAAAAAATACATACATTAAATTTATTTATTGCATCCCATCCTTTATATATATTTAAAGTATTAAACATTTGATTATAATTTTTAATATTAATATTATTTGTAATTGTATTAAAATGTTGAATTCTTATGGAATGTTTATTTTTAAATGCACATAAATGACAATTTATAAATAAGAATTTAATATTAAATAATTGAAACCAAATATAATTTGCTCCTTTATTTGGAATATAACCATAAAATCCAGTTTTAATACTATTACAACCAATAAATCTTATATTTGTTTTGTCTTTAATTAATTCTTTTTTTATAAAAATTATTAAATGTATTGGACCTAAAGTCACTGATTTTAATTGAATTAAATTATATTTTTTAAAATAATTTTGAAGTAAATCTTCCCAAGGTTTTTTATCTGCAATAAATATAGATTTTAAAATTGATCTTAAACATTCTTGTGTTCCTATAACATATAAATCATAATTTTTATAATTATCAAATAAATCAGAAACTTCTTTTTCAGTTGGACTTAATCCATGTAAATTATAAGTAACACAAAATATTTTTAATGTTTGGTTTTTATCCATTAATAATAAAAAAATTTTAAATATTTAAAATTGAAAAAATATTTTATATAATAATTTTAAATAAAATTAATACTCTTTTTTAAAAATTAAATTTTTCCTTTATAGCTTCAATTATTTTATATTTTGATTCAGGTTCTAAATCATTTTCATAACAAAATTTTTCAACTTCTGTTTCCATATTATCACTTTTATGTAAAATTAATTTTTTTTGTTTATTATCAATATTAATTTCAAATATATATCTAACTTTTCTTTTTTGATTATCTCCCAAATTTTTTTTTTCAAATTTATTAAAAGTATTTTTATAACTACCAAATTCATTATCAAATTTAAAACTTCTAGTTGAATCTTCATTAATTTCAATTTCTCTTAATAATTCATCTTCATTTCTATTATTAATTGAATTACTTATACCTTTTGATACTAAATATTTAGTAATTTTTTTTTGTTTTCTATTATTTTCTAATTCTTCATATTTTTTATTTAAAGATTTATCATTAATTAAAGGATTATTTACAAACATTTTACTATTATAAGGAGTTAAATTAGGGGAAAATATATTATTATTTACTTCTTCATTTTCTTTCATACTTTGTGTATTTTCATTATTTTTTTTTCTTTTCATATATAATCTTTCTGAAAATCCTCCTGAAACTGATCTATTTTTTTGTAAATTTTGATTATTTGGGAAAAATGTACATTCTTTCATTTCTTCTTTTTCTTCTTTTTTTCTTTCATTTTCTAAATATTTTTCTCTTTTTTGTCTAAATAAATCATAATTTTTTACTATACTTGTATGTTTTTCACTATTATTTTCATAAAATGAATGATGATTTAATTTTGGTTTAAATGTTAAATCTTTTTCTTTATTTTCTATTATACTCATTGTTGATCTTGAAATTTTTTCTCTTTTTGTTAAACTATTTATAAAGTTATCTGAAAATAATCTAAAATCTATTTTTATTTTATCTGTAATTTTTGGTTTAATTTCAATATCATTTTTTATAAATTGAAAATTTTTTTTCATAAAATGAATTTGATTATCACCATTATATAATCTTAAAATTGATAATAAAAATAATAAAAATTTATGTGAATCAATATTTTTTTCTTGTTCAAATTGTTTTGATTCTGTTATTATTTTCCATCCTTCTTTTGAAAGTAGTAATTCTTTTTCAATATCATTTGAAAAATTTGATAAATTGGAATAATCTTTTATTGTAAATCCAATTTTATTAAGTAACAATAAATACTCATTAAAATTCAATTTAAAATTATCTTCTGCTTTTTTATTAAAAAAATTATTAATTTCTGATTCATATTTTTTTAATAATTGTTGTCCAATCATATCATTACTATTAGAATTAATAATTATTTTATTCTCATTTTTATAAATTATTTTTCTTTTTTCTTCTAATTTTGATTTATATTTTTTTGAATCATCATATAATTTATTAAATATTTTACTTATTTGTTGTTGATTATTTGAAGGAGATCTTGGTTTAGTATTTACAATATTTTTTTGTTCATTTTTTATATAACCATTATATAATCTTGTAAAAGTATCTTTATTACTATTATAATTAGTAGATTTTAAAAGAATAATTTTATTTGAATTCGAATTTGTTAATGGAATATTCCTTATTTTTGATGTTCTTTCTGTTTCTATTTTTTTCTTTAATGATTCTATATCTTGTTTCCTTTTATCATTATAATTTTTTTGTTTTTCTAAAAATGAATCTAATTGAGTTTTATTCATAAATTCTTTTTTTTTTGGTTCTGTTGAAGTATGATTTTTATTTGTATTAGTCATATTATTATTATTTAATAATTTTTTTCTTTCAACTTCTTTAACATTTCTAGAAAGAAAGTCTTTTCTTAATTTTTTATTTTTAGCATCAAATTTGTTTGAATAATTTGTTAAAAAATTTTCATTTGTAAATGATTCATAATTATATACATTTTCCATACCTTTATTTTTTAATAATTTTTCAAACATTTGTTCAGATAATCTTGTAAAAACAGATTTTTGTGTTGTTCTAATATTTGGACTATTTGATGAAGGTCTAAATTTTTCATTTAAATTTTTTTTTACTATTTTTCCTTTTCCTATTTCTTTCTTTTTTGATTTTGAATTAAATATTTTTTGAGATTTAGTTTTATTTTTTACTGAATTATTCGTATCATAATTAGTTGGCAAAGTATCTTTTTCAGTTTTTAATGTTTGAACTATATTATTTTTTTCTTTTATTTCTTTTTCATTATCTGAATTATTATCTGATTCATTGTCATAATCAATAATATCATCATCTTCAACACTATCATTTTCGACATTACTCATAATAAATTATATAAAATGGAAAAAATAACTTTTATATGTTTAATTAATTTTTATCTATAATAATAATAATTTTTAATTTTTTTCTATTAAATGTGGAATACATTATCAGAAAAATTTAAATTAGATGAAGAAATACCAAAAGTTATAAATAATATATATAAATTTGATACAATAACAAAAGTACAATATATAGTAATAAATGAATTTTTAAAAAATGAAGATGTAATAGTAAAATCAGTCACAGGTTCTGGTAAAACATTATCATATATAATTCCATTATTTCAAAGATTAATAAATTATTCAAAAGAAAATCAAGAGTATAAAAATCAAACATTAGCATTAATACTTCTTCCAGCAAGAGAACTTTCAGAACAAATTTTAAAAGATATTTCAAATTTTGTAAATAATATCAAATACAAATTTACATATCAATTATTAATTGGAGGTAAAAAAGTAGAAAATGATATTGAAAAATATAATAATCAAATACCAAATATAATTATTGCAACTCCAGGTAGATTAATTGATATTGATGAAAAAATAAATATTAATTTCCATGATTTACAAATTTTTATTTTAGATGAAGCTGATAAAATGTTAGATATGGGTTTTGAGGTAGAAATTTCATATATTTTATCTAAAATTCCTAAACAAAGAAGAACTGGTTTATTTTCTGCAACAGTAACATCAAATGTAGAAAATATTATAAAAGCTGGAATGAGAAATCCTATATTTATTGATATTATTATTCAAAATAATAAAACAAATGATATTTTTATTACTGAAAATGATTTAAAGAAACCAATTAATAAACAAGGTTCTTTTTATAAAATTATACCATTTAATATTGAAAATAATAAAATTAATAATTCTATTCAAGAACTTCCACAAGGATTATATCAATATTATTTGACAGTTAAAAATATTAAATATAAAATTCCACATTTAATTCATATTTTAAATATGATTTATAATGCAGGTGAAAATAATAAAATAATGATATTTTTAAGTACATGTAACTCTGTAGATTATTTTAATTTATTACTTCCATTAATATTTAAAAAATTATCAATGAATGATTTTTCAATATCAAAACTCCATTCAAAAATAAGTCAAAATAAAAGAAATAAAGAATATAAATCATTTAAAATTGAAAGTAATAATAGATTAAATATTTTATTATCAACAGATTTAGCATCAAGAGGAATAGATATACCAAATATAGATATGATAATTCAATTTGATCCTCCTAAAACTGATGATAGTTATATTCATAAAGCAGGAAGAACTGCAAGAGTTGGTCATAAAGGAACAAGTCTTTTATTTTTAAATGAAAATGAATTAACTTTTTTAAATTATATGAAACAAAAAGGAATTATTATTCAAAAATGGGAAGATCAAAATATTAAAAATGAAGAAGATGTTGATTTAATTATTCCTTTTAATGAAAAAAATGGAATTTCTGTTTTAAAATGTATTAAAGATATTAATATTAGTGATAAATGGATTTATGATAAAGCTGTTAATACTTTTATTTCTTTTTTAAGATTTTATCAAGAAATTGAATTAAAGTATATTTTTTATTATCAAAATTTTGATATTGGAAATTATGCAAATTCACTTCAATTACTTAAATTACCAAGATTAAAGAAAAAAGATTATGATTCTGTTAAAAATTTTATACCTGATGATAATATTCAACCTAAAGATTTAGTTTATTTAAATAAAAATATAGAGAAACAAATGAATGAAAAAAAAAAGAAAATTGAAGAAAAAATGGATTTGATTCATCAAAAAAAAAGAGAAAAAGAAGAAGAAATGAAATTAAAAGGAAAAAGAAATGATGAAAAAAATAGAAGTAGAAAAGAAAAAAAAGAAGCTAAAATAAAAAGTATTTTGGATGAATGGGATGATTTAGCTGATGATAATAAATTATATAAAAAATATAAAAAAGGGAAAATTACTAAAGAAGAATATGAAAAAGCTTTATTAAAAATTTAATAAATAAATTAATAAATAAAAAAAAATATTTAATTATAAATCACCCATATTTTATATATTTAATTTTTATTAATTATCTGTTTTTTTCTTTCCAAAATCTTCCATTTGTTTTTTTAATGTATTTATTTTTTCCATTATTTTATCTGAATCTATCATTTGAGAGTTTTCTTTTTTATCATTATTATAATGATTTTCTTGAATATTTAATTTCTTTTCATATTCTTTTAATTTTAATGCTGCTAAATGATTTTCTTGATAAAATAATTGTAAATTTTTTTTCAATTTTTTATTTTCTTTTTTTAATTGATTATATAATATATCAATTTCTTCAAATTTATCTTTAAATATTAATAATTTATCAATTCTTGCTTTATATTCGATTTTATCACCTTCATGTTCATTTATTATATTATTTAATTTCTCAATTTGAAAATTTAAATTTTCAATTTTATGTTCTAATTGACTAATTTGAATTTTATCTTTTTCATTTTTTTCATGCAAATTTTTTAATATTTTTTCATTATTATCTAAAGAAATTTTTAATTTTGAATTTTCATTCATAACATCTTGAGTATTTAATTTATATTGACAAAGTTGAGTTATTTGTTCCATTAAATTTTTATTAGTCTCTGATAATTGTTTTATTTTATTTTGAAGTATTTCATTTTCTCTTTGTAAAGTAAATACACTAACTTTCTGTTCTTCAGAATATTTTGGATCATTATATATATATTCTTTTTTCTTAACTTTAGAAGTATAATTCATTATTTGAATTTATTTTTATTTAATTAAAATTAATTTATTTAATGTTTAACAAATTAAAAAAATGAATAGTTATGATTTAATTGGAACAATGAATAAAATTAAAAAGTATCAAAAAGATATGAATGAACTTGAAGATAAATATGAAAAAGTAATTAATTATATGAAAGATCAATCAATAAAAAAAGAAGATTTAAAAAAAGAATTTGATAAAAAAAATAATGAAACAATTGAATATAAAAAACAATCAGATGAACAATTAATTTCTTCAATTAAATCACAATTATCATCTCAACTTCAAAATGGGGAAAAACAATTTAAAGAATATGATGATGTAAATAAACAATTAGAAAATATAATAGAAGAATTATATAAGAAAATTAATAATTTTGATTCATCAATAAATCAAAAAATTTATAATTATGATGAAATAATAAAACAAAAAGATGAAATTGAAATAAAAAGAGATAAAATAAAAGATAATTACAATGCAGCATTAGAAGAAAATAAAAGATTAAAAAAAGAAATTGAAACTAGGAATGTTTATATTGCAGGTTTAAATCTTGAAATTGAAGATTTATTAAAATTAATTGATAAATTAACAGCAGAAAGAATAAGATTAAATAAATATTTTTTAAAATATTATGATAAATTTAGTGAAAAAGATAAAAAAAGAATTAAAGAACTTGAGAATGAAATTTATCCAGAATTTGAAAATAAAAATAAAGATAAAATCAAACAAATTGAGCCAGAAGATGAAAAAATTAATATTGAAAATAATATAATTAAGGTATCAAAAAAAATAAATAATATACCAAAACAAGTAGGAGGACCAATTTTAAATGAACAAGAATATCAATTATATAAAAAAGAATTATGTAAAAGAGCTTATCCACATTATCATAAAAAAAAATGAAAAATAATATTATATATATATAATGTATATAAATTTAAAAAAATAAATAAATATAAAAAAACAAATAAATAGATAAATTATATATATTTTTAAATACTATAATCTGTATTATAAATTAAGATATATAATATTATTTTAAATAAATTTCAAAACAATAAAAAAATTTTTAAAATTACAAATATAAATTTAACAATTAAATAAAAATAAATAAAACTAAATTAAATAAAAATAAATTAATAAAATAATGGGAGATGAATTATTTGATGAAGATGATTCAAATAAATATGTTCCAGAAGATCTTGATTTAGATTTAGATGAAGATTTAAAAATAGAAAATAAAAAAGATGAAGAAAAAAAACAAAATAGTAATTACATTCAAAATAATGAAGATGAAGATTATAATGATTTTGAAGATCATGGTTATAATTTAGATTTGCAAGATAATCACGAAGATAATATAATAGATAAAATATTAAATTCTTCTGAAAGAAATGAAGAAAAAAAAGAAAAAAATAAAAAAAATGAAAATAATAATAATAATACTAAAAAAAATAATAATAATATTAATAATAATAATAATAATAATACTAATAATAATGATAATACTAATAATAATAATAATGATAATATTAATAATAATAATACTAATAATAATAATACTAATAATAATACTAATGATAATAAAAATAATAATGAAATGAAAAAAGATTTAATTGGTTATGAAGAAGGAAATTCAATATCAACAATTAAAACAAATAAAACTCCTAAAAATAATAAAGTAATAATTGAAAAAGAAGTTGTAAATCAACCTTTATCAAAAGTAGAAATTGCAGAAGCAAATTATTATGTTCTTAAAACAGAATTAGAAAAAATATTAGAAAAAGATGAATTTGACTCAGTTGAAGAAATATCAAATCAAAATGAAGAAATGATTAATTATTTATCTAAATTAAGTACTACTTTATCTACTTTAGTTGATAATTCTACTAAAGAAAAAAATGATAAAATTAAAAATAAAAATGAACAAAAAGAAAAACAGGAAAATAAAATTATTGAAGTTTATAAAAGAGAATATTTAAGATTAGAAAATAGATTAAAACAATTAACATCTCCTATATATAAAGAAGGTTTAAAAAGAGAATTACAAAATTTAGATAATGAAATACAAAAAAAAGAATCTCAAAATAAAAAATTAAAAGCTTATCAAAGACAAAGTGAATTATTAATAGAAAAACAAAGTAAAAATTTAGGAAGAGAACAATTTGAATTAAAAAGATTAAAAATGGATTTAAATAATATAAATTCTCAAAAAATTTTAGTAATAGAAAAAATAAAAAAAAATAATAATATCATTCAAGAAAATTATGCAAGAATTACTCAATTAAATGAATGGCAACAAAAATTAGAAAAAATAGCAAAAGAAATGTATGATATTCAAGAATATGAAAATATTCAATTAGAAGAGGAAAAAGAAGGTGAAATTGAAAAAATAAAAGAAAATTTAATGAAAAAAATAGAAATATATGAAAAAGTAATGAAAAGTAATAAAAATAAAT
Source organism: Isotricha sp. YL-2021a (assembly GCA_023806865.1). NCBI lineage: Eukaryota > Ciliophora > Litostomatea > Vestibuliferida > Isotrichidae > Isotricha > Isotricha sp. YL-2021a. The sequence goes on from JAJJLH010000004.1 coordinate 25,164, forward strand.
ATGAATCTGAAATTTCAAGGAATGAAAAAACAATATTTAATTTAGAACAAAGAAAATTAGAATTAATTCAAAATTATAGAGCTGTTATTGGGGAAGAGGCTTTTCAAAAATTACTTAATGAAAATAAAGAAATGTTTGAACAAAATATTAATATAGATGATAATTTTGTTGATAATAATGACAATAATATTAATAATAATAATAATAATAATAATAATAATAATAATAATAATGATAATAATAATAATAATAATAATAATATTAATGTAAATAATAGTAATAATGAAAATAGAATTTCTCAACAAGATAATAAACAATTGAATATTAGTTTTGGTAATCTTGAAAATAAAAATAAAAATTATGTTAAATCTGAATCAAATGGACAAAAAATAATTAAAAATGAAGATTCTAATAATATAACAGAAAATAATGAAATTATTGAAAGTAGAAATAATGAAAAAGAAATAAAAGAAGATGATAATAATAAAAGGAATGATGTACCATTATTTTTACAAGATTATGTTGAAAAAGAAGAAGAACAAAATAAAGAAGATGAAATAAGAAATTTAAATGAAATAGAAGATAATAATATAAATGATAATAAAAAAAGAGAAAAATCAAATAATATTGCAATATATTCACAAGTTAAAGATATTCCTTTAAAAAAATCATATGATGAATTTGAAGACTTAGAAGAAATGAAAATATAAAATATAATAAATATAATAAATTTTTTTTATATATTAACAACAATTAATTGTTTTATTAATTTAAAGTTATTTTTATATTTCCCAATTGTGTCCATAAATTAAATCTATCAACATCTAATAAATTACAATCTTTTGCATAAATAATTCCTCTAAAAAATTTAGGACTTCCATAATTATTAACAAATAAATCTCTTATTTTAAAAGTATCAATTAATTTCTTTTTTTTTAAATTTATAATATAACCATTATCTTCATAATCATCATTTATATGTTCTTCTCCTCCAATTAAAATAATATTATTTTGATTATAAACATAAAAACCAAAATTAAATAAATTAGCATGATAACCTTCAATTCTTAATTCTTCCCATTTATCATTTTTTTTCCTATTTATTTTTAATATTTCAAAAATATAAGAAGTTTCCTCATCAGATTCACCACCAAAAGTAATAATTTTATCTTGTATAATTGTAATAGCTTTATGTGATTTTTTATGTTTTAATTGTGGTAATTTTTCCCAAATATTTTTTGATATTGAATATTTACAACATAAATTTGTTGGATTTGATTTATCTGTTTCTCCTCCTATTATAAATATATTATCTTTGTGAATTATTGTATCCATATCATAATATAAATATGGAATTTCATTTAAATCAGTTTTTTCATTTATTATAAAGTTAAATTTATAAAATTTTTTACTTTTTTTTTTATCACCTAAACAATATACAATTTCACCATTTCTTTCACATTCAAAACATTTTGATGTAAATGTAAAATCTTTTGGAAATTTTGAAAATGTTTTTAAGTTTGAATTATATAATTTATGTATTCCATATTTATTTTTTAATTGAATAAAATGTGAATCTAAATAATATGTGTTACTTAAAAGTGTGTGAAAATATCCTTGACTAAAATATTGTATTAAAAAATAAGTAAATTTATTTTTTGCCAAATTTAATATATATTTTTGATTATCATTTATATCTGTTACTTTTGTTCTGAAACATTGAAAAAACATTAAATAATTTGAAAATAATTTATTTAATAATGAACCCAAATAATTTTTTTCATTATATTCATCTATGCTATTTATTTTATTTATTAAATAATCAATTTTATTTTTTGCTTTATTTCTTAGTCTTGAAACAGTAGAAAAAGAAATTAATCTATTAAATAAAGTTTCTTTAATATTATTCCAAATATTATTCTTTTTAGAAAAACAATTTAGCACAAAGGATTTTAAAAAAACAGACAATATATCTTTTATTTCTTTTAACTTTTTTTCATCAAAAATATATTTTTGACTTATTTTAAATATATGATCATTTAATTCAATTTGATTTTCTTCATGATTTTTTTTTGAATGTTCTTCATTATTTAAAATTAGCATTCTACATTTTTGACAAAAAAACTTTTTTTTATTTTCTCCTTTGGCAGATAATTTTTTATTAAATTCCAAAATAGTAGAATTAATAAAAAAATTATTATTTTTTAACTTAATTCTCTTACTACAATAAGGGCATTTAAAATTAAAAGATTTTTCTTTATTTTTCTTTAATTTTTCCTTATCTTCATTTTGAATAACATTCATATAATTAGCAGAAGTCTCACTATCATCATTTGAATATAAAGAAGATTTTTCATCTTCACTTTCACTATCACTATCATCATCTGAGTCTTCTTCTTCTTCTCCTTCTTCAATTTCTTCATAATCTTCAGAATTTGATAAATTATCTTCATTATTATCTTTATTATTTTTTTTATTTTTTTCATTAAAATTTTTTTCATCATCACTTATTAAACTTATATCACAATCAAATTCTTTAAAATTTGTATTTTCTAAATTTCTTTGAAAGTAACTACAATTACTTTTTGAATTGTATGATTCACCATCATTTGAACATTCTTTTTTTATCTTTTCTACACATTGTTCACATAATGTATGTCCACATGGAAGAATTAAAGGTGTGTAACTTTCTGAAAAATCAAACATACAAATTGGGCATTTTACTTTTTCCATTTTGAATAAATACTTTATTTTTTTTTTCAAATAAAAAAAAATTTTTTTTTTATTTTTAAATTTTTAAAAATTAGTTTTTTTTAAATTGGAATCAATAATATATATAATTTTTAATTAATAAAATTTTTAAATAAATGTCTGAACAACATTTTTTCAATCTTTCTATTCCTTTTGAAGATAGAAAAGAAGAAATTTTAAATGTAATAAATGATTATTCTATTGATGATTTATATAAAAAATTTGCAAAAAAACAAAAATTAAATCTGAGGAATGAAGGAGATTATCCAATATATGAAAATCAAATTTATTCAATAACACAAAATATTTTTAAATGTAAAAATTGTGAAGGAACTTTATTTAATCCATGTCATCATTTACAAAATCAAAATAATATATATTTATTAAAGAACTTTTTATTAAATTTAAAAAATAAATTTGATAAAATTCAATTTGATGTTCATGAAAATTCTGAAAATGATAATTTAAGTAATTTAGGAAAAAAAAGAAATGGAGATAATATTTTTAATCAAAATAATGATAAAATAAATAATGGATTATTGACTCGTGTTTTAACAAAAGAAAATTTTGTTAAAAATTATTTAAATTCAAAAAGTGTTTTATTTGAAATAGGAACTAATAATAAGAATTATAATTTATCATTTAATTTTGTAGTTTTAAAAAGTGCTCCTTTAATTTCTGTAAAATTAATAATATGTTCAAAATATGAATTTAAGTCATGTGAAAAATTAGAACTTAAATTATATCATCAAGGAGAAAAAAAAGTAATTTATATTTTTTTTATAATTTAGTGGGTTTCATTAAAAAAAAATTATAATGATAAAACCATTGAAGAAATATTAGAATATTTTGATTTACAAAGTGAAAATAGTTTCAAATTAATTTATGATTTTGAAGACTTTAAATATTGAATTTATAATAAGTTATTTATATATTTTATTTATTTATTTTTAAATTTTTTATTATAGTTTGTGATTAATATTATTATTTGAATATTTAAGAAATAATTCTATTTTATCTTATTTTTCAATGCCTTAATTTGTTTATTTATTAATTTTTTTAATTATAATTTTCAAAAAAAAAAATATAATTGTTTTAAATAATTTAAATTTATTTTAATCCAATATAATTATAAAATAAAATTTTCATCAGGTGTCTTTTTACCAGATTTTAATGAACTAGTTTCAGAAGTATTTATTGAAATTTTATCAACAACTTTAACATCTTTGAAAATAGACATAACCATACAAATTTGAAAACCAGAAAATAAAATAAGGAAAACAATTTTAAGTGTAGTATATAAAGAAATTTTTGACATAATCTCAAGAGTAACTTGATTATGTTTTACTCTTCTAATAGCAGAATTTCTAATATTAAATTGAATCTTATTTAATTGTTTTAAAATATTATCAATTGCAGTTGCAAAATTATTTATATTCTTAACAGATAAAACTTGAGATTCTTTAATTTCTTCAGGAAATTCAAAAGTTATTGTTAATTTATCATTACTTCTATTTTTAACACAAAATTTATAATATCCATCTTCATGTGCTTTAAATGTTAATTTATCATGTTTTTTTTGTGTTCCTTCCCAAAGTTTTTTCCCTGAGGGTGTGTTTATTGTTATTAAATTTCCTTCTTCTTTTGCTCCTGATATATAATATATTATTTTGAAATTTTCATCTATAAATTTTTTTTGTAATATACATTCAGTTTTTCCATTATCAACAAAGAAATACATTGTGTTGATTTTTACTATATTAAATATTATGATTATAATAAATAAGGTATTTTTTTTCATTTTTGTTTTTTTAAATATTATTTATATTTTTATTTTTAATTATTAATTTTAATATTATTTTTTTCTTTATATATTATACAAAATATGAAAAGTTAATAATCTTTTAATATTAAATATATTTATTTTTAATTAATTTGAGACATTTTAATTATTTATTAATAAATATTAATTATAATTCAATATACAAATAATATAATTAAAAAGACATTTACAAATATAAAAACAAAAATAATTTATTAAAAAATTATAATTTTAATATTAATAATGAATATATTAATTAAATAAAAAATTTATCTTCTTATATAAGAATAAATAAAATTCCTAAATATTATTTCATATTCATAAATTATATAAATAAAAAAATATTCCTTAAAAATAAAATTTAGATAATGTCAATCAATAACCAATTATTTTCAAATGTCCAACAAAAACCATTTTTCACATCTCAAGATTTTCAAATATATTCAAAATTAAGAATAATCCAAAAAAATTTAGTTCATTTTCTAAATTTCCCAGATTCCCTTTTAAATAAAGAATTATTAAAATCAAAGCAATATTTTGGTCAATTTGGTGAAATAACAAAAATAATGTTATCAACAAAAGTAGAATCAATCTCAAATAAAAAGTCTAATTCTGCATATATAACATTTTCAAAGAATGAAGAAGCAGCATATGCAATTTTATCAATTGATTCTTTAATAATTGAAGGACAATTAGTAAGATGTTTTTTTGGAACAAGTAAATATTGTATTCACTTTTTAAATAATATGGAATGTTTTAATAAAGAAAAATGTATGTATGTTCATTCATTAGCAAATGATTCTGATATTCTTGGTATTAATTCTAAATTTGGTTATTCAGAACATATTAAATTAGCAAAAAAAATTGTTAATTATGATTCAATTGAAAATAAAAATTATATTATGAATTTAAATATTAATTTTACAACTGATTTTCCGAATGTTAAATCTATTTATTTGAAAGATGAAAATGTTAATATTTCAAAAAATGATTCTTTAAAAAGTTCAAATTCGACAACATTTTCTAATTCAAGTAATAAGAATTTAAATAATATTTTAGATAAAAATTATAATTATTATAATGATAATAATAATGTTAATAATAATAATAATAATAATAATTATTGTTTTTTATTTAAATATAAAGATAAATCTAGATTTTATCATTGTGAAAATAAATTAGATAATGAAATGGAAGTTCCTGAAAGTTTTATTCATATTATTGATAAATTATCCAAAAGAATTCCATATTTTAATAAATATGAAGAATTAATTTCTAAAAAGAATTTAGAAATAGACTATTGTAAACAAAAAATGAAGATTTATAAAGATTCTTGGTTATATTCTTTATGTATGAATTGTGTTTAATCAAAGGTGAATTGAATTAAAATTATTATGAGAATATATTATTGTAGTATATTAATTTATTGAGTATAATATATATGTATATAATTCTTTTTTTGAATCTGTCATACATATTTATTAAATTTATAACCAAAGTCTTTGTTGATTTTAGATTTATTTTTTTATTATATTTGAAATTCATAATATGATATATATAAACTTTAAATTTAAACTTAAATTAGTTAATATAGTATAACTATTTTTATAGATTTAATCCTTCAATAATAAAAAAAAATTTAAAAAAAAGAGATTCACCTTTAAATAAAAAATATTAAAAATAATAGTATTACTTAAAAATGAACTTTTTCAGGTCTAAGATGTTTAGAATATATTTTAGTCCTATTATTTTTTGGATTAAAATGTTTTGAAGGAATAATCTTTTTTTGTTTTTTCAAATAATCAATAAGTAAATTAGTAAAATCTCCAACAATTTTAAATCCTTTAACATGTGGATAAAAAGACCTAATTTCATTCATTTCATCACCATAAGTGGGTAACAAAAAATAAGTAGTAGCAACAGTATAAATTTTATCTTTTATAATATTACTACCATCAGCAAAAGAAATTTTAGTTATTTTTTTATAATTTTTCTCAACTCTCATTTCTTCAACTAAATTAGAAATTTGAAAAAATTGTGTATTACCAACTTGAATAATTTGTAAAGTTTTAATAATTTCTTCTCCAGTCATTTGAACAATAACAAGATTATCAGTAAAAGGGAACATATCATGAACATCTTTAGCAGAAATAGGTCCTTTATTCCATATAGATCTACAAATTCCAGCATTTACAATTGCAATATCAGTATGTGCTGTTTCTCTCATAAAATCTGCTATGTAATTTCCTAGTAATGTTTCTCTATTTTTATAACAATACATATTTTCTGGAACTTTTATTACTATTTCTTTTTCATATTTTCTTAAAATATCATGAAATTGTTTAAATTTATCTTGGATTGTTTTATTTTTTGTTATTTCTTTTCCATGGAATTTAAATCTTTTTAAATAACCATATTTATTTGTTGTATTTGAATCGAATGTTTTTAAATCACAACGTCTTTCCTTTTCAAAAATTTTTGAACATATTGGAATTGGAGATTCCATTTGGGTATTTTCTTTTTGTAATTTTAAAGTATTTTTATCAAAATGTAAATAAATCATTGAAATATATTTTCCATTATTTAAACTATTAACAACTGGAATATCATCGAAATAATAATGATTTGGTGTATGAGTATGACCAGATAAAATTAAATCAACTGTATCTTGTGGGAAATCATTTAAAAAATATGCTAATTCTTCTTGTCCAACACATATATTTTTTGAATTTTCCTTATTCCATATTTTTAATTTCATTATATCTGTAGTTTTACTACTTTGTCTACATATCAATCCAGCATGAGCTAATAAGATAACAGCATTTACTTTAAATTCATTTCTTAATTTTTTACTATATGCAATTATAATATTTTTATAATCTTTAATTATCATATGTGATAAATCACCTTTTGTAGTATTATATGTTCTAGTTGTAGTAACACCAATAACACCTAATTTAATATTTCTAATATTATATATTTTATAAGTTATTTGATTTTCAAAAACTCGATTTGAATTTGTTCTATCATCAAATAAATTTGCAACAATATAAGGAAAATTACTTTCTTTAATTCTATTTCTTAAAAATTCTTGTCCAAAATCCCATTCATGATTACCAATTGTACTAGCAGTTAAATTTTCTAAATTCATATATTCTGACATAATTTTCCCTTCAGAAATTATTGACTCATATCCACCTTGATAAATATCACCTCCATCTAGCCAAATAAATCTATCTTTCCATTCATCTCTTAATATTCTTAAATAAGATGATAAATATTCCATTCCTCCTGCTTCTAATACTTGATGTCCTATGTGAGAATTATTTATAACTCTTGGAAAAAAATAACCATGAATGTCTGTTGTGAATAATATTGCTATTGTTAATATTCCATCTTTTTCTTTTATTATATCATTATAATATGGTGTTAAATCAAATAATTCTTCTTCTTCTTTTAGAATGGTGAATGGGATTATAAAAATTAAGAGAATTAATTTATTACATAATTTTATCATTTTTCTCTTTATTTTTTTTTTAATGAATATATTGTAAATTTAAATTATGGGTAACTAATTAAAAGAATTAATTTTATTATGTTTTATTTTTATAATATTTATTTTTCAAAACATATATTTCTCTATTTTTCTTTAAATAATGATGATTTTGTTGCCCTAAAATAATTTGGTTTTTTTATATTAACTTTTCCAGTCATATTTAAAGTTTTTCCTCTTCTTGAATTCCTTACTATCATATTACCTATATTTGAAGATCCTTTATTTAAACTATTAGTTCTTTTACTATTTCTAAATAAACTATCTCCCAAAACTTTATCTGAACTTAAATAATCTTTTAAAGGAATTAATTTATATCTAAAATAAAATATAAAAATAAAAATCTTACTCATTATCATCAAACCATTGCTCAAAAAGTGATGAATAAATATCAATTCTTTTTTTAAAATCTTTCTGTAACAAACCAAAAATTAAATTAAAACATTGTTTAGTTGCTTTAAAATCATTAGGAAATCCTAAATTTTGATGAATAATATTTTCTACAGTCTCATCTAAATTTTTTCCTTTAAAAGGATTTTTCCCACAAATCATTTCATATAAAATAATACCTAATCCCCAAATATCTAAACAAGGCATAGAATTAATATTATCATCTAAAATAACTTCAGGTGAAATATAAGGAGCATTTGTAGGTTTAATTTTTTCATTACTATTTCCGTTTGATAAAGCTGATAATTTAAAATCAATTATTGCTAATCTTGTTTTTTTTTCATCTAAAAAAATCACATTTGAAGGTTTTAAATTTCCATGAACAATATTATTATTATGAATATATAATATTGCATTGTATAATTGACGAAAATATTTTTTACTTTCTTCTTCTGAGAGTCTTTTATTTATTGTATCTAAATATTCATATAAATTTCCTCCTTTACCTAATTTCATTACAACATAAAAATTATCTTTGTACATGAAATAATTATATACTTTTATTATATTTTTATTTTTTAATGATGTTAAAAATGTTGCTTCTCTTGTTAAATTTGTAATATTATTCATATTATCTTGTAATATTTTTGTTATTTTAATTGCTACTTTTTTATTAGTTAAATTATGTTTTGCTTTATAAATTGTATCATTTTCTCCTTTTTTTATTTCTTTTATTAACTCATATTCATTTATATAATTTTCAATTGAAAAAGGTTCTCCATTTAAAGAAACAAATAGAATATCTTTATCATGAAACTCACCTATATCTTCATCACATATTTCTATTCCTTTATGATTATATACTTTTATTTTATCAAAATAATCTTTTGATAAATTTTCCATTGTTATTAATTCTTCTTTTACTCTTTTATAAGAATTTACTGCTGAAGTTATTATTACTTGATATGCTTCAGTTGGTTTTGTTCCATTTTTCCAAATATAAACCTAAATATAATTATTTTTAATTTATTTTTTTTACTATTACTGAATCTAGAACTGATTTTTCATTTGAACTATCTGAACTAAAATTTAAAGTTTCTTCCATTTAATTATTTAACTGAAAGAAATTTTTTATTGTTTTATATTAAAAATGGAAATTGAAAATCAGAATGAAAAATTAAAAGAAAATTTAATAAAAAATGATATTATTGATTCAGAAATAATGGATTTATATGATAGTTTACATAAAAAAAAAACAATTATTTTTAAAAAAGAAAATACTTTTTCTAAATCATTTACTATTATTTCAATGATAATTTTTATTTTTTTTATAATTTTTGATTTATTAATTACATATTATAAATATGAACCAGTTTTTCTTTCTTTTTCATTTAAAAAAAAATCAAAATATCATATTAATACATTTTGTGGGATATTTTCGATATTTTTTATGATTGCATTATTATTAGATGTTATATACTGTATGATATTTAAAGAATCATTTTTTCATACTTTCCCTAATTATGATTTGATATATGGAAAATATTATCCAAAATCATTTTGTATTTTTTCTTTTTTAATTATTTTTGATTTGATTAAAAAATTTTTTACAGATAAAAATGTATCAAAATGGGTTTCTACATTTTATGATTTAGTTGTATCAATTTTTATTTTTATAAATACATATATTTATTTATATATTTATAGTAAAATAAAAATACAAAATACTAAGAATGTATTTCTTGTAATTCCACAAAATATTTTAATTAGTCTTTTATTAGCTTTATGTATTTATCTTTCATCATATCAATTCATATTATTCTTTGAAAATGAGACACTTATTAATGTATTAATATATATTTTTATTTCAATTTATTTTATAATTGATATATTTTTTTTAATTATTTATAAAGATATAATATTTACTTTACAATCAAATTTTTTAGAATTAGGATTAATTGAAAATTCAAATAATTTATCTCATAATTTATATATAACAATAATTGTATTAGTTTCATTTATTTGTTGTTTTGTAAATGTTAAAATGTATAAAAAAGCAGTTTTTGGATTACAATATGATAAAAAAAATTCAAATTCATTAATAAAAAATACTGATATAAATTCATTGGCTCAATCATTAACCTTATAATTTAATGAAATATTTATTTAAATATAGAAAATAATAATTTAAAATTTCAAAAAAAAATTAAATATAAAATATATTATATTATAAATGAAACCTGGATTAAATTTAAATAATGAAAAATATTCTAATGTTGATATATTTGCAAAAAGAATGAAAGATAGAATTAAATTACATTCTGCTTATCATTCAAATCATATAAAGTCTTTTCATTCAATGAATAAAAGTAAAAACCCTTTTGATTTAACTTTATCTACTTTTGCATCAACCAAAAGAACAATATTTTCTGCAAGAAGAAATAAAAAAAAAAATAATGATTTCAATAAAATGATTCAATATAATAGTGACATTAATTTAAATAATAAATTATTTTTAACAGATACTCTTTTTCTCGAAAATAAAATAACATCTCAATCAAATAAAAGTATATTAGGTAAAAAAGATGATATTTATTATTCACCAATATGTAAAAAAAGTCCAAATTATTTATTATATTTATTTGAAAAAGACAAAAATGATTTTATTGAATCAAAAAATAAAATAAGAAATCCTAAAATATCAAATAAAATATATCAATATCATAATAAAAAAGAGAAAGTAAGAGGTTATATGAATAAAACTAGAAATCTTAAATTATTAAAATATTCTATAACTACTCAAAAAGATAGAAATAGTACTTATAAAGAAGTACATAATAATCAACTTGAAAAATTAAATGGTTTAATTACTTCATATAATCAGTCAAAAAAGTTATTTAATGAAGAATTTTTAAATAAATTTAATGAATATGTAAAAAGAATTATTACAAGAAGAGAAATTGAAAGAGGAAAAAATGAACAATTAATTGAACAAATATTTCAATATAAAAATGATATTGCAATAATAGAATCTAAAATTAGGAAAGTTGAATTTGAAAAAAATAATATTATTAAATGGATATATTTTCAAATATGTTTAAATGAACAAATATTAAATGTTCCTTTTTATTATAAAGTAATTATTGAAGAGCCTGAAGAAGATTTTAATAATTTTATAAATGAAGAAAAAAAAGAAAAGATAAATGAATCAAATTTAAATACACCAATTCTTACAAGAAATAATTCTAAATCTAATTCATTTAAAAAAGAATTTCATTATCAAATTACAAGAAGAAAAGAAAAAACTGAATCAAAAAAAACAAATAATAGTAATAATAAAATAACATCGGAAAAATCAATTAAAATGAAATATAATTTAAATTCTTTATTAAAAAAAATTACTAAAGAAGAAATTAAAAGAATTAGAGATTACAGGTATTCTATTATATTTGGAAATGTTGATGATTTTATATTTCAATTTAATCAACTTGAAAATAAAAATTTAAATCATATTTCAGAATATAATATTTTATCAAAACAATTGTTTCAACTTAAAAAAGAACAAAATTCAATGGAAATAGAATGGAAAAAAGAAATGGATTATATTTTAAAAGGAATTAATATAAAAGAAAAAGAATTAAAATTAATTATAGAAAAAAATGTAATGTTATTAAAAGAAGTTAAACATTTTAAAAAAATATCAAAAAAATCAATGATTTATTCATCAAAAAAGAAAAATAATAAACTTTTCAATTCTATATTGAATTTATATAATGTATGTAATAAAATTAATTATGTTTTTGAAGAAAAAAAGAGACCTACATTAACAATTGAAGAAGAAATGATAGAATATTTAAAAAAAATAGAAATTTATCTTGATTATTTGGATAGTAAATATAAAATATATAATAACCAAAATGATATATATTATGATGAATTAATCAAACTTCAAAATGAAGCAGATAAACAACATAAACTTGAGAAAACTCAAAAACAAAGAGAAGAATTAAGTCAAAGATTTGAAAAATTAAAAGAGAAAATTGAAAAAAGAAATAATAAAGTTTACTATTTACCTAAGAAAAAATATGAAAAATATTCTGGAATCGTAAATAAGAAAGAAAAAAAACAAATTATTAAAAAAGAAGATATAAAAGAACCTATTTTTGAAGATTTTATTTCTGATTCTTAAACTTTAAAAATTCAAATTTTAATATAAATTTTTTATTTATTTGTATGTAAAAAATTAATTTAAAATATCAAATTATTTTTTGATTTAAATTATTTAATTTTTAATTTGTTTTATTTGTGTTAATATAACGTTTTTTTCATCTTTTAAAAATTCATCTAAAACTGAATCACCTAAAATTTTAATTTCATTATTTTCTTTTTTTAAATTAATTTCTTTATTATCTTCAGAAAAATAATTTTTTTGATTGGTGAAAACTTTTTCAATAGTCAAAGCAATTTTATTTTTATCTTCCACATAACTTCCTAAAATTAAACTATGATGATAGTCTAAAAAAAAATAAAAAAATAAATAAATTTGAATTTACCTGATTTAAAAACATCATCAGGAATTCCTTTTTGTATATTTTTATCATTTTCAATATTATCATTTTTATTTTCTTGTTCATCTTTTTTAACTTTAGAATTATCTAAAAAAGTATCTAAATCAATATCAAAACAAGAGCTAAATTTATTAATATTTAATTCAAATTTTTCTCTATCATAAAAATTAAGAATAATTTCTAAATTTTTATTACTTAAATCATCATCAACAACATTTTTATATGACCAAACAGTTTTTTCAATTTCTGAAGCAGACATTGAATTAAAAATTAAAAATTAAAAAACAATAAAACAAAAAATTAATTATATTAAAAAATGAAATCATCTAAATTTTCTTCTGCCTTAAGTGGTCATGTTAATAATGGTCAAATTGTAGGAACTGGAGAAATTAAATATAAAAATGCAGATATTAAAACAAATAATGATGATTTCGAAGAGAGTATTGGTAAAATATAATATTTAATTATTTAGTTAATAAACAATCTGATGATTATAAATTTGATTGTTTTGTTGAAAAATTACAAGAAATTGTTATTGAACCTGAATTTGAGAAAATTCAAAATGATTTTTGTGAAAAATATTATAAAGAATTTGAAGATAAAAATGAAAATAAATTAATTTATACTGATATTTTTAATAAATATACTCAATTAATTGAAAATTATTTAGAAAAAACTTTAATTAAAAGAGTTAGTCAATTTAAAATAAATGATTTTTATGAAATGCTTAAATCAAAAAAATTTAAAATGGATGAACAATTACTTGATACTTTAGTTGCTTTTTCTGATTTTCAAACTTTTAAAGAAATGATGCTTAATTATAAACATAGTAAAACTAATAAAAATGATTTACTTGTTTTGGGATTAAATGTACAAAAAGTTCCTAAAGATAAATCTGGAAAACAAGTTGATACTTTTGATATTTTAAATGAACAATTTAAAAAGAAAAATACTCAAAAAAAACCTGCTCCTAAGAAAAAGTAAAAATATTTAATATATTAAAAAATATTTATTCAAAAATTTTTATTAAAACAATAAATAATATTTTAAATATATTTTACTAAATAAAATAAATTTAATTTTTAAATAGGTAAAACAAAATATAATTCATATAGAATATTTTTTTAAATTTAAAAATATTTAATAATATTTAAAATCAATTAAATGATTTTAAAAAAATTAAATATTCATATTTTATAATTTAAATATTATTAAAACTTCCTATAATATATGAAATAAATCTTATATTTTCATAATAGTATTATCTAATATTAATACAGTTATAGAAGAAGATAAAATTCCTATATCATTAAAAATTGTACCAATATTTAAACATAATTCCTTAATTTCTTGTTCAATTGTCTTTGAATTTAATATAAAATAAAAACATCCAACATAAGAAGCACCTCCACATAACCCAACAATAATCATATGAATAAAACAAATCCATTCATTTGTAATATAATCAACATAAACTTCAACAAACCATAAAATAAAATTAATTAATTGAATAATTGAAAAAGTTTCAATAAATGAAATATGTTTTACAATAACTAAACTTGACCTTGAAAAAACAACACCAATTTGATAACATAACATAAAAGTTTCATATTGAATTTTACTGAAAAAATCACTTGATTTAATATAATTTTTTTTATTTACTCTTTCACATAAACCGGAATTAATTGTATATTCTAAAAAATAAACTAAAGCTAAATTAATAATAAATCTTTTCCCACATCTAAACCCTTCAATAAAATTAGTATAATTCATTTCTTTATTTTTACTAACATCACTTTCAATATCACTTTTAACAATTTCAATTTCTTCATTATTTTCTTCTTCTATATCTGTAGTTACCTCATATAATCTCTGTTCACTATTTTTCTTTAAAAAATTATTATCATAATATAATTTAACTTTATAAGAAATAAAAAAACAAATAAAATAAATAATAGCAACAGGTGAAATAAAAAGATATAAATTTTTTAATTTCCATTCAAATTTCTTACATGATAAACTAATTAAAGCTCCACAAACTCCTGCAAAACCAGTTCCAGAACTCCAACCAGAAATAAAATCTTTAGGAAAAGTTCTAATATAACCTAAATTAGTTGCTTCTCCAAATGCAGATCCAGTTCCCATTATTATACTTGGTATTAATGTTAATGAGAAAGCTAAAGTATTATTAAAATCTTTTTTTGATTCTACTATTTGGAGAATTATAAATAAACTTACATATCCTATGAAAAAATATATTGATAATCCTAATAATCTTTTGAAATATGATACTTTTATACAAAATTTAGAATTTGTAAAACGAGATATTGAGGAGAAACCAATTAAGGCTAAGGGATATAAGGCGATTAAACTTTCGTTTTTCAGCTTAGAAGAAAATTGCTGAGAACCTGTTAATATTAATACATAACCTAAATTGTTTATTAATCCTATAAATAGAAATAAAATGAAAAATAGTGATTTGGGATATTTGGGATATGCGATTTCTTTTGAATTTTCTTTTTTCTCTTCAATTAAAACTACTTTTTGTTCCATATTTTTTTAGGATTTTAGGGAATTAATATTTTATTTATTTTTAAATTTATTTATTAATTTTAGATTTAAATTAAAAAAAAAATAAATAAATTAATTTTTTTGATTGTAATTTTGATAATATGTATTTTATCATAAAATTTAATGAACATATAATAGAATTGTTTAATCATTATATAATTGAAAAATATTTTTATTAATTTTTATTTCTCTAGTTTGAATTGATAATAGGATTTAAATTTAATTTAAATTAATTATATTTTATGAATGTTTAATAATAAAATTTATTTAAAGAATTGAATATTATAATAATAACTTTATACCTCATAATTCTAACCTTTAATTCTGTTATAAAAAGATTTATAAAATCCCTTAATAAAATCTTTAACTTTATATATCAAAATTAACTAAAATTAAATATTAAAATGATGAAAAATGTTATAAAATCCTTATTAAAGTCAATAATATATTTTGCAACTCTTGTATCATCAATAATATATATAATATTCAGATTTACCACAATACCAAATCCAAAAAAATATGGTATCCTTTCATTAACATTTGGAATATTTAATGTTATATTTGAATTATGGGAATTTTTTAATTTCATAATGTATTTCTTCAATGTATTAATCCAAGACAAAACTTCACCAAAAACCCCAAAAGTAAAAATAAAAGAATATCCAGAAATAGATGTTTTAATAGCAACATATAATGAAGATGAAAAAATATTAGAAGAAACAATAAAATCATGTAAAGAAATGGATTATCCAGATAAAAACAAAATCCATATTTACATATGTGATGATGGTAATAGAAATTCAATAAAAAAACTCACTGAAAAGCATAAAATAAATTATATTACAAGAGATAATAATATTGATTATAAAGCAGGAAATTATAATAATGCTTTATCAAAAATCAACTCACCCTTTGTTGCATGTTTTGATGCTGATATGTGTCCAACAAAAAACTTTTTAAATAAAACCTTACCTTTCTTTTTCCAAGAATCAAAAGAAAAAATTGGTTTTATTCAATTACCTCAAAGTTTCAAAACACCAGACATTTTTCAATATAGATTTAAATTATGGAATGAATTACCTATAGAACAAGATTATTTTTATCATGTTATTCAAATAGCAAAAAATCAAAGTAATTCAGTAATTTTTTGTGGTACAAATACATTATTTAATAGGAAAGCATTAGACGAAGTGAATGGATTTTCAAAAGGAACAATTTCAGAAGATTTTGCAACTGGAATGAATATTGAATCTAAAGGATATAAATGTATTGCTATTAATGATATTGAAGCTTATGGAATTAATGTTGATGATATTATTGGAATTATTAAACAAAGATCAAGATGGGCAAGAGGTTGTATTCAAATATTAAAAAATAAAAATATTTTTAAAATTAATGGCTTGAATTTTAGACAAAAATTAGAATATTTTTCTTGTATTAGTTATTGGTTTTTTGGAGTTAAGAGAATTTTAAGTTTATTTTTTCCTGTTATTTATCCTCTTTTTGGTATTCATATTGTTATCTGTAAACCTGGGAAGTTTTTAAAGTTTTTTTTACCACAATATTTATTAAAAAGATTTATTTTGGATATTATTGAATTACATTTAAGAAGTTCGACTTGGGATAAAATTTATCAAACTATTCTTGGTCCTATAATTGGATTGGAAGTTATTAAAGAACTTTTTGGTTATGGAAGTACTAAATTTGAAGTTACTGATAAAAACAAAAATAATATTAATAATTTTGGGAAGTTAAATTTAAATTTGTTATATACTAATTTTTTTATTTTTTCTATTAATATTTGTTCTATTGTTCATTGTATATATGAGATTTTTAGAATTAAATATGATAAATTACCTTTTCAAAATACAGTTTATATTTGTTGTATTCAGCAATGTGTTTCTAATGTTTTTTATTTGAGTATTAGTATTATTTTTTTATTTCATTATGAAAATTATGATTATTCTGATTTTATTCCAAATAATAATGAAAAGTATTATTATTCTTTATTACCTAAGATATTTTTTAGAAATGAACAAACAACTAAAAAAGTTAAAATATTTTAATTTATAAATATACTATATTAAATTAGATAATAATTATATCACTTTAAAAATAAAATTTTAGATTAATATTTTATATATCAAATGTTGAAGAAAATAAGAATTTTAATATTGTCACTTAATAATATCATTAAAATATATTAATTGATTAAATATATGATTAAATATGTAAATTAATAATTTTAAGTTAAAATATAAATTTTGAAAAAAAATAATCAGAAAAAACTAATTTTTAATATTTTTAGTTTAAATATTTTATTTTATATATCAAACAATTAAATATTAAAATATATTTTTGAATAATAATTAATCTAAATAATAAAGATTCAATTTCATAATGTCATTAACAATACCATCAATTCAAACTAAACCAATACAAACTTTAGCAACGTCATTTATCAATTTAATAGCCAAAAAATCTGATAATTACAGTAAAATAATAAAATATAATCATTATAGATATAAGAGAATATTTTGTAAAAATTCTCCAAAATTTTACATTATTAATAAATACAAAAATATCGAATGATAAAGTAAATTATGCTTTAAAAAATGTAAGCACAGCAGCAAAAGATGCAAGATATGTTTTTAGTATTTTTAAAGTTTTTAAAGATGGTGTTCTAATACATAAAGTATTAAAATCACCAATAGAATATAATATAGATTATTTCTTAAAAAATGGTTGTTTAATAAATCATTTTCTATTAAATTTATTTGCAAATCTTAAATTATATAATAAATTGAATTGTTTTACTAATGATAATTCAAAACTTTATTCAAAAATATTTCAATCTTTTTGGGCAATTTATATTTCTTTTAATATATCTAAAAAATACAAAGAATATAAAAATTTAAATTCAGATAATGAAGAATATATAAAAATAAAAAAACGAATATTAATTGTTAAAATGTTAAGTTCTGCTTCTGATTGGTTAATTTGTTTAAATGGTAGTGGAATATCGAAAGCAGTAACAGGTCATAATATTCCTGATTTTTGGAGAGGATTAGGGGGAACTGTTGCTGCAACTTTATCTCTTTATGCTGAGAAATTAAATGATAAAATTTAATTATTTTTTATTTTATCTATCATATTTTATTTTAGTTATATCAATTTATTTAGCATATTTTAATTATGGGTTAAATATGTGTAAATTTGAATGAAAAATGTAAATAAAAAAAAATTAGTTTATTTTGAAAGAAATTTGGTTATATTATAACGAAATTAAAATTATATATAATTAAATATTTTATTAATTAAAATAAAAAAAATGAAAAAAAATTCGAAAAGCAAATCTGTACCAGCAACAACAGCTTTAAGTCAATTAAAAGATTATGAAATTCCAATATCAGACAGATATAAATTAGACTCAAGAAAAAAATTAGGTAGTGGTTCCTTTGGAGAAATATATTTAGGTAAAAGTCTTCGTTCAAATGAGGATGTAGCAATAAAATTAGAACCTGTAACGAATCAACATCCTCAATTATTTCACGAAAATAAAGTATATTCAGCATTTCAAGGTGGACCAGGTATACCAAAAATTTATTGGTATGGTAAACAAGGAAATTACAATATTTTAGTAATGGAAACTTTAGGTCCTTCATTAGAAGATATATTCAATGAATATGGCTGTAAATTTTCATTACAAACATCATTAATGTCAATGGATCAAATGATAACTCGTATAGAATATATTCATAGTAAAGGTTATATTCATAGAGATGTTAAACCAGATAATTTTTTAATTGGGAAATTAAGTAAGAAAGAACTTATTTATATTATTGATTTTGGTTTGGCTAAAAGATATAAAGATCCTAAAACTGGGGCTCATATACCATATGATGAAGGAAAAAGTTTAATTGGTACTGCACGTTATGCTTCTATAAATACTCATTTAGGTGTTGATCAATCTAGAAGAGATGATATTGAAGCTTTAGGATATATTTTAGTTTATTTTTTAAAGGGAAGTTTACCTTGGCAAGGTTTAAAAGCGAAAAATATGAAAGAGAAATATGATAAAATTAAAGAAAAAAAATTATCTACTTCTATAAATGAATTATGTGAAGGTTTATCTAGTGAAGTTGTTAAGTTTATGACTTATGCTAGAGAACTTAAGTTTGATGTTAAACCTGATTATATTTTTTTGAAAAATATTATTAGGCAAATCATGAAAGATAATAAATTAGCTTTTAGTACTTATAAATTTGATTGGTTAACTAAAAATGGAGAAAAATAAGTCAAATGATTATTAATTTTTATAAAATGTAAATTTAGAAAAAAAATTGAAATTTAAATAAATATGGTATTTTTATTTTATAAATTATTTAAAATTTTTATTTATAAAATTTAAAATTTTATGTCCATAAAATTATTAGAACTAAATAATTTTTTTGCAATTCTATTTTCATCTCCAATACCCATTTGTTTTTTTAACATAAAAACTTGTCTAAAAGCAGGAATTCCTGCTTTTTCCATTTCTAATTTATATTGTTTTATATTTATTTTATATTTCATATTTTTCCCATTTTTTATATCATCAGCCAATTTAAATAAAGGATAAATTATACTTTGTGGATTATTTACTAATGATAATTCATATTTTAATTTTGGTAATTTGTTTCTTTTTTTTATTTCTTTTTTCTTATTTTTTTCTTTTTTATTATCTAATGTTTTAATTGAAAAAATAGTTTTTTCATGGATTTTTTCATTTGATTTATTTTTATTTTTTCCTGTATTACTTTCAATTGTTAAATAATTATATTTTTCTAAAGATTTTTTTGAAAATAATCCTAATGAAATATTTCTTGTTGGTTTATTTAATGAATTATCTTTTTTACTTTTAAAAACTCTTTCTGTATCTTTTTTTAAAAATTCATATTTAGGAAGTGATAATAATGGTTCATGAATTATTCTTTTAAATCTTTTTTGTGTATTACTTAAATTTATTGATATTATATTATTATCTTTTCTAAATGTATTTGATAAAAAAGAATCATTAAATGTTACAAATGTTAATGGTCTTTCTTTTTGATTAGATAAATTATTTGAAAAACAAGATCTTTTTAAATTTCTTTTATTTGAT
The DNA here is from genome assembly GCA_023806865.1 of Isotricha sp. YL-2021a. NCBI lineage: Eukaryota > Ciliophora > Litostomatea > Vestibuliferida > Isotrichidae > Isotricha > Isotricha sp. YL-2021a. Next base: position 45,962 of record JAJJLH010000004.1, read on the forward strand.
ATTAATGGTGAATATTTATTCAAATTCAAATTATTATCATCTTCTTTTATAATTAATCTTTCAAATAATTTCCTTCTAATCATTTATAAAAAATAATATATTTATTTAAAAAAAACATTAATATTTAAATTTAAATTTAGATTTATTTTACAGAAAAATTATAAAATAGTATATAAGTTCAAATAAAAAAATTTATAAATATATTCAAAAAAAAAAAATGGAAGCATCAAATTTCACAGATAAAATATCTCTCCTTGAACCAGATTTAAAAGGAGGAATAAATTTAATGAAAGCATTTAAAGAAAGAAAAACAACAAGAGAATTCCAAAAAGATAAACCATTAACATTAAAACAAATTTCTGAATTATTATGGTCATGTTACGGTCAATCACATGGTCCAGAAAATCATTATAAAACAGTACCATCTGCAGTTGGATTATTCCCTCTTGAAATATATGTATTATTCCCTTATGGAATTTATAAATATAATCCAGAAAAAAATGAATTAATTTTATGTATTAAAGGTGATTATACTGATAAAGCAGGTAAACAAGATTTTGTTAAAAATTCTTTTATGAATATTATAATTTTTGCTGATATTACTAAAAAAACTGGTGATCCAGTTAGAGATAAAATGATGGATGAATTTCCTGAAAAAAGAATGTTAAGAGCTAATATTGATGCTGGACATTGTATGCAAAATGTTTATTTATATTGTGCTTCTGAAGGGTTAAATTGTGTTGAAAGAGGAATGTGTGATGGAGATTTTTTTATTCAATTACTTAAGTTAGAACATCATAAATTTGTTATTTCTCAAAGTGTTGGATACTAAATATTTATTTATTTTATTATTTAAGTTTTTTTTGTGATTTTTTAAATTTTTTATTTAGGTTTTTTTTATTATTCTTTTTATATAATATGAATGATAAAAATTTAATAAAAGAAGAAGGAAATAAAAAAGATAATAATTTTATTATAACAAAATATATTATTTGGCCTATAGATTTAAAAAAAGAAATCCAAATAATAAACTATTCTGACAATATTAACAATTCGAATAAAAAAGAAATTACAGAATCATGTGAAATATATATAAACAATAAAAAAATAACATTTAAAACTAAATATATTTTTGAACAAGAAGGTGAATATAATATAAAATTTCAATTTTCAAAATTATTAACAAATATAAGTTGTTTATTTTCAGCATGTTCATCATTAAGTTCATGTGATTTATCAAACTTTAATTCAAGTAAAATTACTAATATAAGTAGTATATTTTCAGGATGTTCACGTTTAAATCATATAGATTTTACAAATTTTAATACAAAAAATGTTAATGATTTAAGTCTAATGTTTTTTTTTTGTTATTCATTAACATTTTTAGATTTATCTAATTTTAATACTAAAAATGTTAAAAATATGATGTGTATGTTTTCTGGTTGTTCTTCATTAACTTCTTTAAATTTAATTAAATTTAATACAAATAATGTTACTAGAATGAATATGATGTTTGAAGGTTGTTCTTCTTTAACTTCTTTAGATTTAACCAAATTTAATACATCAAATGTAATTGATATGAGTAGAATGTTTTATGAATGTTCATCTTTAATTTCTTTAGATTTATCAAATTTTAATACTAACAATGTAAATGATATGAATCATATGTTTTTTAATTGTTCATCTTTAATTACTTTAGATTTATCTAATTTTAATACTAAAAATGTAAATAATATGAAAAATATTTTTTTGAATATAAATACAAATTGCAAAATTGATACAAAAGATAATATATTATTAAAAATGATAAATGGAAATTGTTCACTTTTTTAATTTTTTTATAATATTGTTAAACTCTAAAAATAAAAGATATATATAAAATAGATTATATAAATTAATTTTTAATAAAAAAATGGACCAAAATGAAAAAAAAATTCAAACTTTTGAAGAAAAATTAAAAGAATTACAAACAAAATTGAAAATAAAAGAAGAAGAAAATAATAATTTAAACCAAGAAATATTAAATCTTAAAAAAAATAACCAACAAGTTAATTCTAATCAATATAAAGAAATTAATAATAGACTGAAAGTTATACAAGAAGATTATAAAAGAATTAAAAGAGAAAGGGAACAATTAAGAGAGGAAAATGAAATGTTAAAAACTCAAACAATTCAATTTAAAGAAAATGCAAAAAGTTCACAAATGAATAATAATTTTGAACAAGAAAATATAAAATTAAAAGATGAAAATTCAAAATTAAAAAAAGAAAAGGAATTAAATGAATTAACAATTAAAGATTTAATTTCTAGATATTCTGATGAAATAAAAAAAAATGAAAAAAATAATTTTATAATAGCAAAATATAAAATTTCAAAAGAAAATCTAAAAAATGAAGTACAAATATTAAATTATAATCCAATGGATGAAACATTAAAATCAAAAGAATTACAAGATAATTGTGAAATATTTATAAATGATAAAAAAATAAATTTTTCATTTACATATAAATTTCCAAAAGAAGGAATATATGAAATAAAATTTAACTTTAAACAAAAATTAACAAATTCAAGTTTTATGTTTTATTATTGTTTAAATTTAATTTCAGTAGATTTATCAAACTTTAATGCTTCATTAATAACTAGTATGGCAGGAATGTTTAATCATTGTCAAAAATTAGAATCTATTAATTTTAAAAATATATGTACAATAAATCTAATTGATATGACTGCAATGTTTGAAGGATGTAGTAATTTAAAAGAAATAAATTTTTCAACATTTATAACTGATAAAGTTGAAGAAATGAGTGGATTATTTTCAGATTGTATTTCTTTACAAAAATTAGATTTGTCTAATTTTAATACTAAAAAAATTACTGATATGACTTTAATGTTTAATAATTGTAATTCTTTAACATATTTAAATATATCAACTTTTAATACTTCAAATGTTACTGATATGTCTGGAATGTTTCAAAATTGTAGTTCTTTAGAATTTTTAAATGTGTCTAATTTTGATACTAAAAATGTTCAAAAAATGAATCATATGTTTTCAAATTGTTCTAAATTAAAAGTATTAGATTTATCAAATTTTAATACTGAAAAAGTAGAAAATATGGAATATCTATTTCAATTATGTGGAGAATTAAAATATGTTAATGTGAGTAGTTTTAATACTTCTAATGTTAAAAATATGGAAGGATTATTTAGAGAATGTTATTCTTTGATTTTTTTGGATTTATCCAATTTCGTAACAGAGAAAACTGAAAATATGAAATATATGTTTTATAAATGTACTTCTTTAAAGAATTTAAATTTAATAAGTTTTAATACTTCTTTTAATAATGATTTGGATGGAATGTTTTATGGGATAAATGAGGATTGCATTATTAAAACAAATGATTATAGAATAGAAAATATATTAAATTTATAACAAATAATATTTTGAAAAATTTTTAAAAAATATAAAAGTAGTTTTTAAATATTAAATAATCTAAATATTGTTCCTGAACTAATAAAAAATTTATTTATTGATAATCAAAAACAAAAGAAATTCCTCCTTTATATCCAGGTTTAGGTTTAACTAAAAATAATCTTCTAGTCATACTATTACTAGTAAATGGAACTTCACTTAAATTTGGATTATTAGTTTCATACAAACCAGTAAGACATAATTTCAAATTAAGATTTTGACTAGAACCATTTTCTAATCCAATATAATAACCACCAGGAACTTGATGAACATATTGTTTAAGTAAACCTCTATTATCAAGATTTTCTGGATTTTCACTAAAAACAGCTTTAGCAATTTCTTCTTGAGTTTGAGGAGCACTTTCACTACTACTTCCTCCAGTTTTTTTTCCACTACTACTAGAAGGTTTACTAGGGGAAGAACTTCCTTTAGGAACATCACCAGTATTATTAACTGGTCTAGCACCAGAACTTGGTTTAGCTCCACATTGTAATTGATATGAATATCTTGCATTAAGATCATATGGCATGTGACATATTACATCAAAGTCACCTGAAACTACAGTTTTTTGTAATGGATTAGATTTTTCTTTTCCATCTTCTAAGTAAAATTCTGCACAACGCTCTCTTGTTGCCATTTGTAAAGTATCTGTAAATGTAACATCATATGGTCCTGATGTGTTATCGTAAACTAGGAAGTTAAATGGGAATTCATTTCCTTGACGTTTACTTTGGTATATTATTCCTCCTGCATGTGATTGAGGCTGGAGATTTTTTCTTGCATAGTCTAGGAGACCACATTTGAATGTGTGTTTGAGATTTCTACTTTTTTCTGGAGAAATTTTTACTGGGTAATTTGAATATGTTGTTAAGTTATAACAATGCATTATCGTTTGAACGTATCTAAAGTTTATATCTGTTATTAAATAATATACACCTTTATCTAAATGAACTTCAATACAATCATTCATATAACAATTATTTGCAGCTTTAATATAATGATTATCTTTATCTACTAACATAAGATAATTTATTACAGGTTTTTGATATGTACCATCTTTAAGTGCAATACGAGGATTTTTTTGATGAAGTTGTAAATAAAGATGTGTTCCATTATTCATTACATCAACTTTAGTCATTAATGGACCTTTATTTGCTACTGCTTTAGGATAATGAAGATTAGAAAATACATAATCTTCATGAAGATGACATATACCTGTAACAAGGAAAAATTTAATAAAATCATCATAAGCCATCCAAAATGAACCATCATTTTTATTTTGAACTTCTCCAACTTGTTTTCTAAGTTCAGGTGTCCATTTAGAACTTTTATCTGACCAATCACCAGACCATTCCGTATTACCCCAAGGATTTCTAATATGAACAAGACGAACTTTACCTCTACCTGTATTTAATTCTTTTACACCTAAAATAGTATAAGCATGTCCAGGAACAAGACCAACTTGTTCAATTGGTAAATGATAAGTATCACCTGATGTACCTGCAGTCATAAGATAATTTTTATTTTCAGCATCTAAAAGTTTATTCCATAATTCATCAGAAGTATCTTGTCTTACAACAATTTTTTCAGAATATGCATCAGTAATAACATCAAAAACTTCATGTGGTTCACCACCAATTGCTTTAGCATAATTTCCATTTAATTTAGCCCAAGCTTTTTCAAGTAAAATAACCCATAATTCATTTCCATGTGTTGAAGTAAAAGCAAAATTAAGACCATAGTTACCATAACAAGGAATATAATCATCAATAAGAACTAATTGCCAAATACCATTAATTCTATAATAACATCCATAACAATGTTCTTCAGATTTTTGTTTAATGTAAAATAATCTTTCAATTAATTTAGGATATTTACACAAAGCAGCCACAGCAGAAAGGAAATAACAATCACCAAGACCACCTTGAATAATATCATCAGCTTCAACACCTTGATAGAAAACTTGATAATTTCTAGAATTAAATATTTGTTCTGCTCTTGCCCATTTAATTCTTTCCCATCCTTGTACATCATTTGCATTAATTCCTTCAGGGAAATTCCATCTACCATATGAATCAACTGGACATAAATTCTTTCTTACAGGTTGGAATAAATCATCAGTCCAAATTTGACCTTTAGGTGGAATTTTTTGATGACGATAAGTTTTTACATTTTTTGGTATTCCTGTATTACTAACTGAAACTTCTTGTGTCATTGCTGCTTTTTTAGCTTCTTCTTCTTTTTCTTTTTCTACTATTTTTCTATCTTCTTCTTCTTTTAATCTTTTTCTTTCTTCTTCTTCTTTTCTTTTAGCTTCTTCTGGGTCATATCCCATATTTTCTTGTACTTTTTCTTTTTGTTCTTCATTTAATGCTTCAATTATTGCATTTCTATCTTTTATTAATTCTTGATAATATTGGTATAACATTTGTTTTTTTTCTCCTGTTGCACTTGGATACATTTGTTGAATTAATTGTAATTTTTTATTTATTTCTGCAAGTTGTGATATTCTTAATTCTTTTGTTTTTTTTTTTGCTTCTTCTTGTCTTTTTTCTGCTTCTTCTTTTTTTATTCTTGCTTCTTCTTCATCTTTTCTTCTTTCTGCTTCTTCTTTTTTTCTTTGTTCTTCTTTTTTCTTTGCTGCTTCTTCTGCTTTTTTTTTTTGTTCTTCTAAAGCTTTTTGTTGTTTTTCTAATTCTTTTTTACGAGCTTCTTCTTGTGCTTTTTTCTTCTCTTCTTCTTTTTTCTTTTCTGCTTGTTGTTTTTCTAATTCAGCTTTTTTCTTTTTATCTTTTTCTGCTTGAATTGCTTGTTGTCTTTTTTTTTCTTCTTCTTCTCTTTTTTTTTGTTCTGCTGCAATTTTTTTCTTTTCTTCTTCAATTTTCTTTTCATTTTCCATTCTTTTTCTATCTTCATCAGCTTTTTTCTTTTCTTCAGTTTTTCTAGTAGCTTCTTCTTTTTTTCTTTTTTCATCATTTTTCTTTTTATTAGCATTACTTTCTTCTTCTTTTTTCCTTCTAATAGCTTCTTGATGTGCTTTAGCAAGCATGGCAATAATAGGTCTATTATTTCTTAATAACTCAAATAAAGCAACTTTTTCTTGCATAGTATAATTAGTAGGTTGACCAGCATTTTCAGCTTCTAAAACTTTTAAACCTTTAATAACACCTCCAATAGTTTGAATAAGATATAATCCTTGATTTTTTGAAAGCTTATTAGATAAATTTTGCCAATTATTTTGTGCTAATTGTGTTTTTTGTCTTATAATTTGTTCTTCTAATTGCTTTTGTCTTTCTTCTTCAAGTGCTCTTCTTCTTTCCATTTCTTGTTCATACCATGAATTATCATCATCAAAAAAATCAAATAAATTATTTCTAATATCATTAAAATGATTTTCCATATCATTAAAATCAAAAAGACCAAAACCTAAACCACCAGCTTTTAATTTAGTAGGTTTTTCTTCAGGTGGATTTTTTTTCTCTTCTTCAAATAAACCATTTTGAAAATCATTTGCAATATGATCACCTAAATTAGTAAGAAGAGTATCATAATTAATAGTATCTAAAATAATAGAAGAAGGTTTAACATCTTTCACATTTTTCCCATCAAAAACTTCTTGATCACTAATAGGAGGTTCTGGTTTTTCTGCTCTAATTCCTCCAAAATTTTCTACAAGATTTTTATGTCCTTTACTATTTTTTAATAAATCTTCAGCTTCAGTTAAAATTGTATTTTCATTTATTGTAGTTGTTACTTTATCATTTTCTGGTGATTTATCCCAATATCTTTTAGTTAATGGTACTAAATCTTTAATATCATCACCTTTTATCACATCTTCATTTTCTTTTTCAAAAAATGCATCATCTGGTACAAGAGGTTGTAAAATATTTTTTTTTAATTCATCATCTTTCATATCACTTAATTTCTCTTCTTCATAAATAGGTTGATCAGCATTTAAAAATTCTTCATTAATTTCATCAGGTTGTTTATCAATATGAGGATTACTTCTATCAATTTCTTCAAAATGTGGTTCAAAATAATTTATTCCATCATCAGAAGCTTCTAATCTAACATATTTTAATTCTTTACCTATTTCACTAAATAAAAATGGAGTACCTTCAGGTTTTCCTATAAAAAGAGTTTTCCCACTTCTACATTTAAAACCAAGTGAAGTAATATGATCAGTAAATGAACCAACAATACTAATAATCCCATCTCTCATATTTTTATCAGGAAATTTTTCTTTTAATTCATCAGGTATATCTTCCAATTTAATAGCTTTTAAATTAACTTCTAAACCAACAAAATCATCTTCTCCATCTTTTTTCAAATATAAATCATTATTGAAAAATTCATCATAAATAATTTGCATTCCTTTTATTTTTTCTTTTTGTTCATCTGTTATAACAGCAAGACTTGAAATTGCTTTGTGACCTTCTGAATTTTGAGAATGAAATTTTGTTGCTCCTTCTTTTTTTTCTCCAATAAAATCACCATCTCCTTTTAAAACTCCGTTAAATAAAACTTCGAATAATTTTTTTGTTGAATCTTTTACTTTTCTTCCTCCTTCTTGTACACGAAAGAATGCTCTAATCATTCTTCTGAATGTTAAATATTTATGTTTTTCTCCTATTACATCTTGGAATGCTTCTTGGAAATTTATATTTTTTCCTTTTGTTATGAATGATAAACATTCTTCGAAACGAGGAAATGATGCCATGTCTCTATATTGATCGAAGAATAAGTAGTTTAAAACGTTTTTTATTTTTGAAAGGTCTTCTTCTTGAATGAATGATTGAAGTGCTTTTTGACGACGACGACTCATTTTTTTATATATTTTTTAGATTTAATTTTAGGTGTTTAAGATTTTTGAAAATATTTTTTTTTTTTTTTTTTTTTATTTAATATTATTAAATGTAGTTACTGCTATTATCATCCATTAATATTTTATTTAATTTTTTTTTATAATAAAATATAATTTTTGGTGAATAATTTTTATTTTATGAAAAAAAATGTTGAAATTATTTTTACAAATAATTATTTTCAAATAATATATTTTAAATAAAAAATAATTATAATTTTTTTGAATTAATTTATATATGTCTCGAGGTGAGACTATATTTACACTTGATAAAGTTACATACACTCAATATTATTCATATTTTGGTTATAGTAATATATTTATTCAATGTATACTATATGATACATTAATGATAATTTTATCTTTAGGAAGTTTTTTATTTTTTTCTATTTTTTCATATTATTTTTACTATGGTGGAAATGGTAATACTAATACTAAAAGAAGTATTGAAATTCATATTTTAAGAACTACTTTATTTCTTCAATTCATTTTAATTACTTCGTGCTATTTATTTAATAATCATATATTTGTTTTAGATATTACAAAAGAAATTGAAATTATATTAAAATTTGTATTTAGATTATTTTTCAAAGATTTAAATAGTTTTCATAGTTTTCTATTTGAAAAATTTGTACTTTTATTTCAAATTATTGTTTATGATTATGGTTATTGTCAAGTTGTTTTTGTGAGTAGTAATTTATTCGCTTTAAGAAAACATATTCATTTATTTTATTTTAATATGTTTGTTATAAGTATTATTGTTGGCTCTTTTCAATATTATCATCAAGAATTTTATGGTTTAGTTTTTATTGAAATCATTATTTTTATTACTTTATTTATTAGGAAATTAATTGGAACCCAAGGAATTTCTAACAAAATAATTTTATTATGCTATTTTTTTGGATTTTGCTTAACATTTTTTTCTTTATTTTACACTTTTTTCAATGAAAATACTATTTTATTCACTTGTTTTTTTAGTTTTATTGTAGATTTTTCTTTATTTGAAATTATTAAAAGAAAAAATAATTCAGAAATAAATATTAGAAGAAATAACAACCAAATTAATCATAATACTGAAATTGTTAATGAATCTGTTGATATTTTATAAAGAAATTTATAAAAATTGTGATAATTTTTTATTGATTTAAATATATTTATATAAATTTAATTTATCTATATTATGTATAATAATAAATATTAATTAACAAATGAATTATTAAATAATTATTTTTAAATAAATTAATAAAATATTAAATTTATTCATATATAAGAAAACAAATATAATTATTTTATTTTTTAAAAGATGAAAAAAACACCCATAATAAAAATTTTAATTTTCATCTCATTAATTTTATTATCACATCAAAAATGTAATTTCCAAAATGAATTTCCATCAGAAGAGGTAAATAAAATAAGATTAAATATGACTAAAAAATCACATCCTTTTACAATACATTATGATTATTCTGCAATGAGAATTCAAATAAAAAAAAATAAAGTAACTGTAAATGAAAAATATATTCAATTAATAAAAGAACAATTAAATATAGCAAAAAATATTTTTCAAGAACTATTAATTTCTCCTTATACATTAACAATAAAAACAAGAGATGATGAAATTTGTGGTGAAAGAGTCAAATATCAAGATTCATTAATAGGTGGAATTAAAGCAGATTTAGTAATTTTACCATTATTTGATCCAAAAGAAAAAAATGAAGATATAACAGGCTCACTTTGTGCAGTTGAAAAAAAAACAACTAAACCAGTTATAGGATTATTAAGATTAAAAACAACATCAAAATTAACAGATAATACATCAAAAGAAAAATATCTTCATAAAATATTACATCAATTAATCCATATTTTAGGTTTTAATAAAAATGTAATGGAAGCATATTCATTTAAAAAATTCCCTAAAAAAGATAGTTATGGTAGATTTTTAATTCAAACAATTAATCCATTAAGAGCAGCAACAATTATAACAAGAAAATCAAATTTATTTGGAGTTGAATTAGTAACTTATAAAAATAATACATATGAACCACATTGGAGTTATAAAGCTGGTGTAAGGGATATTATGCTTTCTTCTCATTATGAAGATTATCCTATTACTCAAACTACACTTTTTTTATTAACAGATACTAATTTATATAAATTAAATGAAAAGTCTTGTAATCTTATTATTAGAAGTGGTCTTGGGAATTTAATTTTTGCTGATGGGAATTATACTTCTTATTATTATGCTAAATATTTATTAACATTTTTTATTTATGATAGAAAGTTAAGATGCTATAGTAAAGGGTATGTTAAGAATGTTTGTTATTATGAAAATGATTTTGTTAAATATTTTAAAGATATAAAGAATTTGACAGAATATATGAAAACTTGTAAAAATGAAAAATATACTTATGAAATGTATTTAGAAGATTATCCTGAAGTAAAAGATATTCAAAGTCAAGAATTAATTTTATTTACTCCTCCTCAAAATATTGTTAAATGTCATCAAAGATATGTTTATTTTAAATATCCTCCTGCTGCTGCAGAAATTCAAGATACTAAAAATTTTAATTTATCAAAAGTAATATTAAATTCTGAACAAAAAGAATATTTTGTTAATGTAGTTAAATATCCTGATCCAGAATATGAATGTTTACATGATTCATGTTCATATAATAATTTAATAAATGTAAATAATACTAAAACTGCAAATTATATTTATAATGTTAGATTACCTTATGTTAAAAATTTCTTTAAATATCAAAAATTTTTCTGTTTTATTTCACATTATCAAATTACAAGAAAGGATTTATTATATTTTAATTATCGTCCATATCATATGAAATATCCAAAAGACTTTGATTATTTACCAGAAACATTTATTTTACCCAAAGATAAAGAATTATTTGATGAAAAAATGAAAGATTATAAATTATCAACAAAGAATTTATGGTTAGTAAAACCACCAGATTCAGATCAAGGAAGAGGAATTTATTTAATGGAAAAACCAGAAGATGTTTGTTCAAATTGTATAGTAAATAGATACATAGCCAATCCACATTTATTAAATAAAAAAAAATATGATCTTAGAGTATATGTTCTTATAACAAGTTTCAATCCATTAATAGTATATGTTTATGATGATGGTTTAGTTAGATTATGTGTAGATGATTATACTATTAGTTTAGAAAGTTTAAAAAATTTATATATTCATCTAACAAATACTTCATTAAATGATAAAAGTGAGAAATTTAAAATTAATAACGATCCAGATGCAGAATATGGAAACACATGGACAATAAAAACTCTAAGAAGACATTTTGAAAATGAAGGTTTTGACTTTGATGAAATAATGGAAGGAATACAAGATTTTACAGTAAAAACAACAATAACAATGTTAGAAAGTGAAATAAATGCACAAATTCGGAATGGTATAACAGATAATAATTTATTTGGACTTTTTGGTATTGATGTTTTAATAGATAATCATTTAAAACCATGGTTAATTGAATTTAATGCTTTTCCAAGTTTTATAAGTTACACAAGAGTTGATTCAGTTATTAAATCAAAATTATTAGTTGATACTAATAATATTTTAGGAATAGCACCATATTCTCATATAACTGGAAAACATTTTGATGGTGAATGTTATTTTAAAAGTGATATTGAAGAAAGTGTTGAAAGAGCTCTTGCTGAATTTACTAGACCTAGAGGTGGATTTGTAAGAGCTTTTCCTAGGAAAGACAATGTTGATTATTATAAGAAATTTTTCTATAAACCAAGTAAGGAAAATGTTGCTTTATGGAAGAGATTAAAAGAAATTGAAGATGTATAATTATATAAAAAAGTTTTTAACATTATTATTATTATTTTTTTTTAGTTATTTTATTATAATTTTATATATAAAGTTTAATTTATTTATTTTATTTTATTTATCTATTTATAAAAATAAAATAATAAGTTTCATCAAAATCTTTTTATTCATTATTTTTTTCTAAAATGGAGAATTTTGAAAATATAAAAAATATTACTTTTAAAATTAATTTTTTATTGAATTGATGAACTTATACCATTTCTTCCTTTTATTTTTAAATTTCATTAATTTTATTTCATCCCAATTTATATTTGAAATAAAAAGAGAAATCAAGGAACCTACTGAAGATAATTACTTAGATTATATTACTAATAATAGAATTACAACTGAAATAAAAATAGGTGAGCCCCCACAAACAATTATTGCTTCTATTGATTTATATCAACATGCATTTTATATATCACCAATTGAAAAAGGAGGAACATATAATTATAAATTATCAAAAACATATTCAAATCAAACAGGAGAAGAATATTACTATAGCAAACAATGTCTTAGACAAGGTTATCACGGAAACGAATCATTTATTTTTAAAACAATAGATGGCGAAGATAAAAAATTAAAAGATATTAATTTTATAATGGGAGAAAATAGGAATATTGAATACTGTTTTAAATTATTAAATGCTCAAATTGGATTAACATATATTAAATATTCAAAATTATTTGATTCTAATTATATTACATATTTAAATCAAAAAGAAATATTAAAATCATATGCTTTTTTTTTTCAATTTGCAAATAATTCAAATGAAAAAGATTATTTAATAATAGGGGGTTATCCTCATGAATTTGATAGTGATAATTATGATAATAAAAATTTAATAAAAGGTTATATTGAAAATGATAATTTTTGGAATATAATAATGATTATGCAAGTTGATGGTAATTCTTCAAAAATTGAATCTTATTGTAAATTAGATATTTTAATGAAAGGAATTCAAGGTTCATATATATATCAAAGAATAATTGATGAAATGTTTTTTAACAAATATTTTGATAGTAAATTATGTTTTAAAAATCAAAGTAAAGATATATTTCAAGGGTTACTTTATTATACTTGTGATTTAAGTATTGATATTCAAAAATTTCCTAATCTTTTTTTCAAATTTGAATCAATGAATTATACTTTTAATTTAACATATAATGATCTTTTTATAAAATTTAATAATAAATATTATTTTTTAATAGTTTTTCATAGAAAAATTTCAAGAGATTGGATTTTAGGTGAAATATTTATTAAAAAATATAATTTAATTTTTGATCAAAATATTGAAAGTGTTTCTTTATATACTAATTTTACTTCTCATAAAAAAAAAAAAGATAAAGATCATGAGGATAAAAAAAATGAAAATGAAGGGAATAAATCACTTTTAAAAATATTAGTATTAATCTTTTTTCTTTCAACAGTAATTCTTTCTATTCTTTTATATAAATTTATTTTGAGATTTCCAAGAAAAAAAAGAGCAAATGAACTAGATGATTCATTTGATTATCAAACAAAAGAAAATATTCAAAAAACAGATTATACTAAATTAATAAATTAGTTTAAATAATTCAATAAAGTTAATTTAATATTAAATGATGTTCATTCTTTTTTTTTATTTTAAATTAATTCAATGTGAAATTATAATTATTCCTTTCACTAAAACAAAATCATTTAATGGTGATTTATATTCATATTTATATTTAAATGAATATGAAACAATAATCTCAATAGGAACACCAATGCAAAAAGTCCAAGCATATATAAAACCAAATAAACATCATTTATTTATATTAGGTTCAAAAATAAGCGATCAATTCAATGAATATAAATCAAGAACTTATGAACAAAAAGGAATATTTGAAGAATATATTAATGAGAAGCCAATTAAAAAAGGTTTTATTTCAAATGAAACTTTTTTTTTTAATACTCTTAATGGTAAAATAATACAAACTGATAAAATTTCTTTTGTTTTAGCAACTGGAATTGATAAAAATGAAAATATTAACTCTGCTCAAATTGGTCTTGGTTTATATGATTCTTCTTTAATTAAAAATCAAAATTTACTTCATCAATTAAAATTAAGAAATTATATTATGAGTTATTCTTATTTTTTTCAATTTGATAATGATGAAAAGGGGAAAATTATTATTGGAGAAAAACCACATGATTATAATCATTCTTATTCAAATAAAATTTTTAATTATTTAAAAGTTGATTCTTATGATAATGTTTATCATCTAAAGTTTGAGAATGTTTCAATTAATAATTATGATGTAATAAATAAAAATGTTTATGCTCAATTTAATTTTAGTTTTGGTGGTTTTATAACAAATTCAAATAATCAAAAAATATTTGAAAATTTATTTTTTAATAAATATATTGAAAAATCACTTTGTACAAAAGAAAATAAACAAAATTTTTGGATTTATTATTGTGAACATAATGTAAATATAGCTCAATTTAATATTATTAAATTTTATAATTTAGAACTTAATTATACATTTGAATTTAATTATAAAGATTTATTTAAAGAATATAAAGGAAAATATTATTTTATGATTTTGTTTTCACAAGAATATTATATGCCTTGGATTTTAGGTCAAGTTTTCTTTCAAAAATATCAAATAATAATAGAACAAAATAAAAAGATTTTAGGAATTTATATAAATAAACCAAAATTAAGAGACAATAGATATATCTTTTCATGGATAATTATATTAATTTTGCTATCTTTAATTATATTTATGGGGATTTTATTATATAGAAGAATTAAATTAATTCCAAAAAAAATTAAAGCAAATGAGTTGTATGATGAAGATCCAATAATTAATAATTATACAAACATTATTAATTAATCATTTTTATTGTAAATTAATAAATTTATAAATTAAAAGTAAATTTTTTAAAAATATTTAAATATTTATTTTAAATTAATTTAAAAATAATAATGTTTTCAGAAACAATAAATCCATTAACAGATGAACATATTTTAAAATATCCAAATTGTCCATTTCTTTCAAAATTAGGATTATCACATTCAAAAACAGGAACAGATTTTATTCAATATTCCTGTATTAATAATCATCACATATTACCAAATATAACTTTAAAAGACACAATAATTGAAGCAGAAACAAATAGAATTACATTAGCAAAATGTAAATATTGTAGAAAAGAAAAAAGAAATGAATATAATTTTGAAATGTATTATTGTTGTCAATGTGATGATTTCATGTGTATAAATTGTTTACCTTTACATTCAAATAAATTTAATGATCATGTATTTGTTTCACTTCAAAATTATCAATTATTATGTAATGATCATAATGAATATCTTGATTTTTATTGTCCTAATTGTAATAAAATTTTATGTAATGTTTGTGTTAATGAACATCCTATTGAACATAAAATATATAATATTAATGATTATAAATTAAGTGATAAAGAAATGGAAAAATTAAAAAATAAGATTAAAATTAGTGCTGATTTTATTAAAAAAGTTGAAGAATATTGTAAGAATACTATAAAAGAAATTGAAGATATGATTATGATTCCTTTTCAAAAATTTAAAGAAATTAATTTACTAGAATTAAAATTCTTAATTCAATTACTTGAGAATTATCAAAAGAAAGAAAGAGAACAAGATTTAAATTTCCAAATTATTCATAATTTACGTTCTTTTATGGAATTTAATGATATATCTGAATTTAGGAGAAATATTGATAATATTTCAGAACCAATAAAACGAGTCAATTTTCTTTATAAATATTTCCATTCTAATAATTATTTAATTTGTGATACAAGTTTTGAAAACAGAAAAAGAGAAATTTTTGAAATTAAATTGTAAAAAAAATAATTTATATATACAATACAGTCAGTAAATTATTTATTTTCATTTATTTTAGTAAGTAATAATTAGATTTTTAATATTAAGTTTGTAATTATTTTTATTTAAATCAAGAATGTTAATATATATTTTTATATTAGATTGTAAATTTTACATAATTTTATAAAAAAAGATAGTAAATTTTTAATATTTATAAATGGGGATTGGGGATTGGGGATTGGGGATTGGGGATTGGGGATTGGG